>LJJS01001757.1:235135-350359 GCA_001447215.1 Diaporthe aspalathi
TGCCACCCGCCCCTGGCCCCGGCTGGCGGCCGACATCCAGCACATCCAGGACATCCAAGAGCTGCTGTCCCCGGGATCCGAGGCGAAGTGCCAATGGCAGAGGGCGAAGAACAGGCGAGGGCCTAACTTTGAGGCATCTCAGCGCGGGTGTGCGGTGAAGGTGAGTTGGAGGAGGAGTGATGGGAGGGAAGGGCGGAGGCCGAGCCAGGTACGAAGCCGATGGTCACAAAAAAAGAAAGGATACACCACCGTAGTGTACATGGCTCTCTCTCGGTTAGAGGTACCCTTGTGGATCATGACGAGCCCACGACGGCCAAGCCAAGAACCTTCTACAATATGTACAAGGCCTCTTCCTTCCCGTCTCGTCTCAGCTCTCACATCGGCGTCTGGGTCTCGACCTTTCTGTTCGTTCCCCATCCTCCGCCCTTTGGTTACACTGTTTGCCTGTAGCGCAGACAAGAAACAGCCAGCCAGCCAGCCAGCCAGACAAGCACACGCGTCGTGACCTCCGTCCCCACTCCGCCGCTCTCAAGCTCCGGCCTGTCGAGGTCCATCCGCCCCCCTACCGACCTGACTGACTGACTGACTACCACCGCCGCCGCCTCCACGCCGCCTCCACGCCTCGCCCTGCCCTGCCCTGCCCTGCCCGCCGTGCATCTCGCTACCACCGGATGGCATAGCCTCGCGAACCTGATCGATCTGCCCCCAGGTGAGTAGACAGACTACTATGCGCATACATAGCCAAATCCATGCGCACAAACTCCTGCAAGTTACATGCACGCACGAGCACACACACACACACACACACACACACACACACACAGCTCTGCATCCGTCCAGTGTGGTCGGCCCCACACCCGCCTGCGCCCACATAGACTACCCCATCCTGATGTTTCCCCTCCACTCCAAGTCTGCCGACGCCGTCTCTGGGTTGCGGGTCCTTACTATGTAACTTCCAAGGTTCCCACTCGCACTCCTTCCTGGCTTGCCCCCCCTCTATAACGCCCCCCTCTCCCAAAAAAACAAAAAAAAAAAAGAATGCATGTCAAAGGTTGTCTTCATCGGCAGGCGGACCTGGGATTCAGCTGAACTAACAATTCCTGGCATTGTGCTGCAGCTCCAACAGGACACAGGAACACCAACACCGACACCAAAAGCTCCAGCGACAGCATCGGTGAGCGGAGCAAGCGCGTACAACCCGGGCCAGGAAAAAGAAAGACAAGAAACCAAATATCCACCGCAGCTGCTCCTCCACGAGCCGCCCTGCTGGCCCTGCTTGCTGCCTGCTCCGGCGCCCGTCCCCAGACACACCGGACGAGAGACATACGACAGTGTACGACAGTGGGAAAAAGGGAAAAAGGAGGGCCGGATAGCGCTCACACGAACATGATTCACTGACCCAGTGTGGACTCTTGGCATCTCGTTCCTCCTCTCGCCCCGTCTCGCCCGTCAACCATTCCCTATTCCCTATTCCCTGCCTTGCGCCGAGCCGAGCCCTGACGGCCCCTGCCCTGCCCTGCCCTGCCCTGCCCTGCCCTGTCTCCGGATCTTTGCCTCTTCCTGCCTCTCCGCGGCCAGCCTGCCAGCCAAGCCAAGCCCACTCACATTCATTCTTTTGTACCCTCGCTCTTACTTCTGCGCGCAACCCGCCAACCCACACACGCGCGCCAGCGTCTCACCTCTCCCATCTAATCCCATCTTACCTCACCTCACCTCGTCTCGGCTCACTCCATTTTACTTGACCCTTCACTCCGCTCACCCAAACTTAACCTCACCTCAGGCCGCTCCCTTCATATATTGTCATCAGTCTCGGGCAAATTGACGACCACCTCGCCGTCGCCTTGAATCCCAACAATTGTTTCCTGACGGGACTCTGGCGCGCCTGGCGCCTCTCTATCCTGCTCTTGCTGTCGGGGCACCCTGGTCCTTGAGCTTGCCAGAGGACCTTCCTATATCTACTCCAACCCGCGCTGCAAGTCGACTCCTGAGAAGTCCAACCTGGACCGGATCCGACCGGAATACGTTCTCTGCATTCTAGCGATAGTGTTTGTTTATCCAAGAGACAGCAGACTCGCTGTCCTGCATCTTCGGCGTCCGCAGGGGTGTCGGTCTGCCACCTCGCCCAGGCACGCGACTCTTGATTGTGGGATAGCAACCTCACTCGGTCGTCCATCCCACTAGACTTATTAGAGATTATACTGTTCAAATCTCCGATGCGCCAATATTTTGTCTTTTAGTATCCTGGACCAGCCCTCTCTCTTTCTCTCGCTATATTAACTCATCACCCGCCATTACCGCCACCGACACTACCGCTCCAAACTACCGCCATCTGGACAGTCGCGCGACTCGGCCCGCTCAGGCAACTTGCAAACATTTTTCTGCGGACGCCGCGGCCGATCTCCTGGTGACGAACCCGTGTGCCCCTCGGCATATAAGGCGAGGAGCCGCCCTCTACTCATGTGGCTCCTATTTGGGACACTCTCACTTACCGACACGATCGAGCACGTACGATTTTGACTTGGCTAGACGCAGTGTTGTGCTCTGGGCTGCCCACCATGGCACACCCGGAGCCCCTTGGGGCGGATCAACATCACAAGCGCAAGCGTGATTCTGACGACAATGGTCAACTGCCCCACGACAGGATACCTCAGCCGCCCCCTCCCCAGTCTGGAAACGGCGCCCATATCAATTACCTGGCCCGATCAAACTCGACACGACTCAAACTGATTCAGGGAGATGGAGAGGTCTTCTCGGACGTGCTAGGCCTCATAGGGGACTATGAAGGGGTGCTGAGTCGTCATGAGAGCTTGGCTGCGAACTTGGGTGCCAAACTTACGGGGCCGAGGCTGGTCAAGGCTATGGAAGGGCTGTTTGAAGGACCCATCACAGCCACCCGCAGAGACCCGTACAATTCCGACACGGTAACCTGGCTAGACATTGTCCAGTTTGCGAAAGCCAACCCCAGCGAGTTCACTCTCACTTCGAACTCGAACCACGGCCGCCATTGTTCCTTCTATCTCAAGGGAAATCAAGTTGAGATCACGGAGGATGACTGGCGACTGATCATGTCGGGGACGCTGGACAGGTTCAACCTGGCCCCGCTGCAGCCGCTGGAGGAAGACGAAAACTCCGAGCTTGCGACCCTCGAGATAATGGAGCAGAGGCTCCAGGTCCTGATCAAAAAGGCTGACGAGGTCGCGCGTAAGGCGCGTCAACTCAACTACCACCTCAGCGGCCGCAAGGCAGCCATCAATTCTCGGCGCACAGTACGCTCACCTACAACTCATCATGCCGGCTTTCAGCCTGTCAACCACCCACAAGCGGTGCCGCGATCCAGTACTACGTACGACCTTCACGCCGACCTGCTTCAGCAGTTCACCTCGCAGTCTCAGCCGGCCTCCGCGAGGATCCCGGCCCAAAGCTCAATATCTCTGCCCACAACTCCGATCATTCAGGTAAGCAAACATGTTGCCCCGTACACGCTTCTGTCTTCTGGCAGAGAAGAGCCCACCGACGCCGCACGCGCTTCTCAGTAGCGAAGATCCACGTCTCCCGTAGCCGCTGGTTCAGGATGAGACGATCTTCAGGACTTGCCATCAGGACTTCCTTTCAGGGTAACCGAAGTCAAAAGGCATGGGTCCCAGGAAGGCTTCTTGCTTGTTGTTTCTCCATAGCTGCCTGTTATACGCTGTCTTGTTCCGGGGCCTGAGTCACGAGGTGGACGCCGGAGATCGTGTATTGTTGCGATGTGCTGTGTGTCACTTACGTCTCCTACGCATCTCACTCATTATATAGCACCTCTCCCACCGACCACTTGGTGAAATCACTGTGTGATGAAACACTGATTGCTAAGAGAATAAACAACAGGGTCCGTCAATAGCTAGCGTCAAATTGCCAATTCAGCCGGTTCAGCCCGTCCACACACAAAGTGGACGTCCCTCGCCGGGGCCCTCGGAGCAATCTCAGCCCCAAAATCAGCATCAGCAGCAGCACCAACACCAACTCCAGCAGCACCAGCAGCACCAACACCAACTCCAGCAGCACCAGCAGCACCAGCACCAGCAGCACCAGCAGCACCAACGCTCGGCAACAGCGCAGTCTGATGACCCGTCTGATACGCACCGGTCGCTTGTGACTGCGCGGATCGAGAAATTGGCCAAGGGCGATACTATCCACCCGCCCTGCGACAGATGTCGCAGGCTGCGGGTGCAGTGCATAAAGCATCTCACAGCCTGCCAGGGCTGCACCAAGAAGCACGCCAAGTGCGGATGGAAGAGCATCTCGGACGAGGAGCTCAGCTGGTTGAAACGTGAGGTCGGCAGCGGGGCCAGCGGGGCGGCGAGCGGTGGCGAGGGCGACGGGACGGATGGGGACGACACTTCAGGGCGCAGTGGGGGTGGTTTCTCGCCCGATCCGCCGTCACTACCGCCCATCAGCGCCACTAGCACTTGTGCACCCTCGTCCTCGAGCTACGGGGACCGGCCGCTGGCCATCGAAACGAGAGCATTCGCACCAGTCAATCACAGCAACAGTGTGACCGGCGTCAAAGAGAGGGGCAGCATTACGGACTTTGGACTACGTGACCACCGCCCGTCGTCGTCTCAGGCCGAGCACCGTGCCGATCACTACCGATTGAGCCACATGGCGAACGTGGCGCTGAGTGCTGACTCGAGGGAGCAGCATAACCACCAGCTCCATCACCAACACCAACGGAACCATTCTCAGAGCATCATATTGCGAGGGACTAGCGTGCCTAGGGATTGATATTTTGTTTTTCCGGCCTGGTGCATAGACCAGATAACCGGGTGGGAAAGGGAGGAGGTGCAGTGGGAAAAGGACCCGCCTCAGTGTGGAGGCGCTTGCGTTGGTTTGCATTTGCTTGATACCCTGCCCACCCGCTTGCATTATTTATAGAGTAGATGAGATGCACGGCTGTCCTGTACACCCGAAAGCCGGAGACGGACATCGGAGTGACAGAGCAGCTGGCCGTGAACATGAGTCCACTCCTGCTCTTGAAGGGATTGCCTAGCGGGTAGGCCATCATGGCAGCCGGCGGGAAAAGTGTATATTTAGCATTCGGGTTGGAAGATAGATTAGTGGTTCGTAAGGATGACAGTCAAACAACATGGCTGTCTTCCCGGCGGACCTAGCTTCGACATCCCCGGAAGTGGATGAATAAAAGGGTGCCATTGTGATCAGGAAGGAAGTATGCATTTCCCGCCGGTCTGCGCCTGACCGGCCGCTGCGTGTGTGTGTGTTTTCCATAGCTCTGTTGATACGAGGGCTCCCTGGCGCAGAAGCAACGGCCCAGTCAACCATAACTCCAGAGACGAGCCACATGGGCTTGATGAACGCGGCGCGTCTCCTGGGAGGCGATGATAGACAGCTGGCGCCGGCGCCGGCGCCAGAGCGCAGCAAGTAAGTACGAGCCGATGATGGCATCGTACGCCCTGCTTGAGAGGCGGCTGGCCGCAGTAGCGATATACCACGGGTCCCCTCGGGAGGACTGGGTCAGCACAGCCAGCAGTCAGCACAGTGTCGTCTCTACCTAGGCCCTCGGGCAGTGTGTGCATGGAGCCCATAGACATGCCACCAGGACTCGGGAGGCAGGATCGTGACATCTCGCGACCTTTCCATATTGGTAGGGGTGAACGAAGTATCCTCACAATCAATATCTTTGGTAAGGCGCAGAGTATAGGGGCACTAGAGCCAGCAACTTCATGATGTCGGCAGGTGGGGGCGTCCTAGGTTTCGTGGTACCAGAAAGACGTTCATGCGAAACGCTATATGTTCTGGCCGACCCCTGATCACTCATCAACTTCGTTGCCCTTTACCTCCTTCGACGACCCGCCCATGGGATTGCTCGCTCCAGCATTGATAAAGTCTGGCTTCAGGGAGACTCTCAGACCTCGGCTTACATGGATTGGTTCGTGATCAGGGACATTGATGACAAAGTTGAAGGCCGACTGGTCGGTCCTTAGCTCGGAGTTTGTCCTTCCATCACGAATAGAGCCTTGTTCCGATCTACCTCTCATTAGGCTTTACGACATTCTACTGGTCGTGCCGGTCATTTGACATCCTGCGGGTACGTGTGAATGCGCCACGGAGCTCGCAGGCCTATTCTCTCCTTATTATCAGCATACGTACCAGATGCTCATAGGTCCACAGCCCGCACCGTACCCTCGACGTTTTGATCCGTTGCGGTCTGTACATTCACGGTGGTGACCTACTACTGGTATCGAAAGGCCACGATATATGGAGAGAAGCCGGCACCTTCTGACGACTCGGCTCAAGCCTTTTATTTCCTCCAGGACTCTTTTGGTAATGTCCAGTCGGTATCCCGAGGGAAACATTCAAAAGCACAGATGAGGGCAGCGCCGCCAGCTGCGCGACTGTGACCCCTCGATTCTGGGGTAGCAGGGAAGGGGCTGCTGGCTGGCTGGCTGGCAGCCGCGTTTGCAGCATGCCAACCCGCAGGAGTCAACATTGTAAATCCTACGTCGAGACCGGTATGCTTTGAGAATTGGTATCTGAGGAATCGGCGGCCGCTCTCGAATTTTTCGCCATTTTGGGATCCATATCACTCAATGCGGCAGGATGGTGGGTGAGTGACGGCGCCCACGACCGGTGGCAACAGCTGGCTTTACAGGGGTTCTGGAGAGCACAGCGTGAAAAGGGAGGAATGGACTGGTTTGATTCGTATTTTCTGATTACAACTGATAGATCAGACCAAGGCCCTGGGAGAATTTGATCAATGGTAACGGTGACTCCTGTCTCTTATGTCTTGTCTCGGGAGTTTTAAACTGTTGGGCTACTTGCACAGGTCAACAGGACACAAGTGCTACTACACCATTTCCACAGCCAGCCCACACAGCTCTCTGGTGGGCTTAAAGGCAGAGCACATTTTATCTCAAGCCGAAAACATACCTCTCACAGGATCACTCCATCGTGAGCAATTTGGGAGTGCGGATGGTGGTGTTTCACGGTCGTGGACGCGGCCCCGTCAACTATGGAGATCTCCCCTTAGCACGGGTGCCGTGCCCACATCAGGCGAGTGGCATCATTCAAAATCTGAATCTGTCCAGATGGCAAATCCAGACCAAACGAGATGAATTTTCTCCAATACCCGCCTCTTGTATGTCGGAAAGGATGTAGAATTCCTCGTCTTTGCCGTTTGCGGCAATTCACTCATGCAGAGCTCTTGTTACCGAGTCCCAAATCCCGCGACCATGGTCCAAGTCACTCATATATATCCAGGCCATGGCAGCAGTTGCTTGCCCGCCAGCAAAGGTATAGTATATAGTGACATTTCTACTTATTTTAAGTGAGTGGATTCTGTGAATTTTTGCCAGTTCCACGCAAGTCATGCTGCAGGTGAGGCTGGAGTAGGGTCTGACGGGCTGCTGCTACTGGTTTGGACATCTTCCCACTTCAACAAACTGACGTGTCTGCGACTTCAAAAAGAAGCAAAAACATTGACTAGACTGTCAGCCTTGATTCATTCCCTGTGCTCTCTTGTGTGTTATTCCGTGTTGATCCTCTTGTAGACAGATGTTTGGCCGCGCCATCAGAAAAAGCATCCGCTGAGAAACCCAAGTGTATTTCTGCGGCCAGATAGGGCTGACGCTGTTCCCACGGGTATTCATTTGCTCAAATTACTGTTGCTGAGCAGGAGCAATGTGAATTCAGTCGTTGTCACGGTCTGTCATTGTATCGCACCGTTCTCGTCGAACAAGTTGTCTTGACCCTGCTGGGATGCAAACAAAGCAGTCAGCTGTGTTCGTCATGAGGAACAACCAAGTCGTTTAGAAGGAAGCCGGATAGCACATGGGTAAAAGCGGGAGCCTCTGCTCCTTAAGGATCGTGGGTATGGTAGTTAGGGTAGTAAGTGGTGGTAGTCTGGGCTGAATGGTAGCTCCAACAAACGCCAACAGGAGAGCACTCTTTTTTTTTTTTCCTTTTTTTTTGGGGAGGCATCACTCGCGGCTGCTTGAGTGCGGTCAAGGCCGAGATCAACACCCAGCTACCCCTGGATACCCCGAGCTGTGACTGATGGTCTTCTGCTCGAGGTAATGAGTGAGTGTCTCAATACACACCCAACGAACCGGACTCTGTTCCGGCATGTCGCCCCAGGACAAGGGGTAGGGTCGGCCTCAAGTGCCCATTGGCGTCGAGTGGGAGTGGGCAGGTGAGGCCTGTTCAGCTCGCACAAGTCTAGGCCTCAACCGGGCGTCTTGCTCGAGCCCCGTCGAGCTCGCCCTCGACATGGCTCGATGGGTCATGGCATCCCACCGGCGGGGACCGTCACAATAATTGTTCTTGTCCAACACGAGTTGTCTTGTGCACGTGCTGGCAAGGGGGAGGAGGCGGACAGGGCGAGGCTGTGGTGGCTGTTGCTCAGCCTGGAGAGGCAGGCTCTTGGACAGAAACGCCGACTCGTCCGAGATGGCATCGTCAGGGATGGTAGCCTCCTTGGCGGTCGGCACTGGGGATACCCACACCAGAGGTAACAATGGCTGCTTGAAGCTGTATTTACGTCTGATGAACCCTTGCGAGGATTACTCTCTCCAGTGCTATATGCCACAATGTTATACAACATGTTGTAGGGAACAAACAGCGAGCGTCGCCCCTCCCAGTTTGTCAGCTCGGCAAGCAAGGGAAGGAATAAGGTGTGAGCATCTCGGATTGTGATCCCGGTAAGGAGAAGCAGAGAAGACACACACACACAATAGGAGGAGGTGATACTGCTTATCAGGGGAGGTCTGGGCTGCTGTGGAATGTGTGGGCTCTGCTCGGTCTTTTATTCTCTCATCAGGAGACAGTGTCCAATGTCGAGATTCCGCGCGTGGAAAGAAAAGGGTCGACTAGGTCGAGCTTCACCGTCACCGGCCCAGCAGATTTTCTTCTCATGGGGCCCAGCGTCTCCTCCTTCCTCTCTCGACCGAACTGAACGACCCGTCTCGACTTGGACTGGACGCACGCACGCATTTCCATCCGCCGGCCTCCCGCTTGTTCACACAGTCTCTCGCGCCGTCTCTGTCTCTGTCTCTGTCTCTGTCTCTGTCTCTGTCTCTCTCCCACTCACTCACTCCACCCAACTCCTTCTGCCCTCTCGATCCCATTCCCAAAATAACAACCCTCCTCTCCTCTCTTCTATCCTGACAACGTGACCTCCACGCAGCCACACCAGATCAACAAACCAGCTCAGCTGCTGGGCTTGCCACTCTGTCACTCAGCTGCCACCGCCACAACCACAACCACCAACCACCATTATCATCATCACAATAAATCACCAACTGCCACTCCGCCAGTCTGCAACTCAACACAATACAACACAATACGGGGTTGCAGCTGCTGCAATCGTCATCCGGGAGAAGGCCCGGCTGCATTGTGTGCTGCACACAGCCAGCAGTCTTTCTCCCTCGCCGCTTGCTCGCGCTTCAGCATCGACAAGACCCAGCCCTCAATCTGTTTTGCTCGAGGTGGCCGTTTCAGCCCACGACGCAAGCCTGGTCTTAGTCATCTGGCCTGTTCCCGTCGAATCTTAGTCTGGCTGTCCGGCCGGTCTGATCTTGTTGCGGATACAAAAGGTCTTTTCTTAAGTGGACTTTGTCGCGCGCTAGGATCCCGGCCAACATCCTCTTAATTATCCGCGTCCATCTGCTGGTCTCCTGTTTGGGCCTCGCCTCGCCTCACCTCCCCTAACCCGCCCCTTCTGCCGCAATACAACATCCCGCGACGCGTCAATTCCATCAAACCGCCCGCGTCTGCTCACATCTTCTTGTTTCCTCCACCCCCCCCGTCGCGTCTTCCCTCCCTACGCCTCGGGATGGCCGGCCTCCTCACCGAGGCGGCTCACGCTGAGCTGTTGCCTCTCCGAAAGCCCGCGTTTGTTCCTGACTCCGTCGAGCTCCCTGCCCTCCCCTCCGAGTCGAGCTTCCAATTCTCCGGCTTCCCGACCGATGCATCTTCCAACAACGCGTCCTTCACGTCGACGCCCCCGACCACCATTGCTGACGCCGCCAGCGTCGCCTCTGACACTTCCAAGCACGACATCACAGCTCCCATTCACGCTCTCGACACCCCTGTCGCATCCACCCGTATCACCGGCTCTGCTGAGCCTGTAGAGCCTGCACCGCCTGCAGAACTTCCTGAGCTTGCAGAGCGCCCTGACACTACTGAGCACGTTGAGAAAATCGAGCAGACTGTCCAAGTTGCCACCAACCTGGCACCCCAATTAGACTATGGGACCCCCAGTGCCTCCACACCAGATCCCGACCATGAGACTCCAAGCCCAAGACGCGCTCGAACTGCGCGCGCGGCTGCTCAAGCCCCCGTTTACAACCTAGCCAAGCTCACAGGCACGCATATCCACGGCAAGAGACGCGCCAACGGCGATCCTGTTAGAGAGAAAAAGAGACGGACCATCTCGGGCGACACGCTCGTCGCCGACAATGGTGCGGGCGCCCACCCCAGCCTCGACAGCATCGTCCAGCGCGGCGTTGACGCGTTGGATATGAATTGGTCTCTGTCAGCCCCCAACTCACCTTCGACCGCACGTGCTGCCAACGAGCAGGCTAAGTCGGCTGCAGGGACCAAGAAGCAAAAGGCAAAGCCAGTTCCAGAGAAACGGATATCCACACGTGCTTCGGGTGCTGCTGCTGAGGTATTGATCTCGAAGGCTGCGTCGGTGGGCAAGCGGGGCCAAAAGATGTTCGAGAACACGCGCATACCACGTGAGCTCAGAAGGCTACGGGACACAAACGAGTTCATGGGGGTTGAGGCGAAGCCCGTGCTTCATACCATCTGGAGCAATGGCAAATATGTCGACCCCAACGAGTTGGACGTCGACGGGGAGCCACTCCGGAAGAAGACAAAGAAGGAGCGCGCATCGACAAAGCCTGAGCCTGAGCCTGAGGTGGAGGTTGAGGTGTCCAAGGAAGAGACTCCTACGGTCGCGCCTAAGCAGAAACGCGTCAAGAAGTGGCTGGACAAGGGCCTGTACGCAGGCCAGCCAGCCCCATGGGACTACACCAAGGGCATGAGTGCTGCTGAGAAGAAGAAGCTTGCGCAACTGCCAGAGCTTGCCCCGGCTGGGGAGGTCAACAAGACATTCCCACTGCCCATGTTTGCCGGCCTGCGGCTCCTGATCAACGGCCGGGATTTCAAATTGCCATTCGATGTCTGCAATCCACTGCCGCCTGGGCAGCCCAAGCCGGATGAGTGGCGCAAGATGACCAAGAGTAAGACACGACTGCAACCCGGCACTGAACCACGTGAACTGACTTTCTCTCCCAGACCGGTTTGTTGGTGACGCTGGAACATACTGGCGGAAGACGGACCATTTCAAGGACTACCAGTCAAAGTGTATCTGCACGCCCGAGGATGGATGCACTGAGGACTGCCAGAACCGCATCATGCTGTACGAGTGCGATGACAGGAACTGTAACGCGGGCAAGGAACACTGCCACAACCGCGCTTTTCAGAACCTGACTGCGCGCACCAAGAAAGGCGGACGATTCCGCGTGGGTGTCGAGGTTGTGAAGACATCTGACCGCGGCTACGGTGTGAGAAGCAACCGATGCTTTGAGCCGAACCAGATCATCATGGAGTACACCGGCGAGATCATCACACAAGCAGAGTGCGAGACGCGGATGACAGAGAAGTACAAGGACAATGAGGTGAGTTGTGAAGAGTCACTTGTTCTCTATGTGGACCGAGGACTGACTTGTGCCTCAAGTGCTATTACCTCATGGCCTTCGATCAGAACATGATCATCGATGCGACGACTGGCAGCATAGCGCGGTTCGTCAACCACTCATGCTCACCGAATTGCCGCATGGAGAAGTGGATCGTGCATGGTCAGCCGCGCATGGCACTCTTCGCGGGCGAGAAACCTATCATGACTGGGGAAGAGCTGACCTACGACTACAATTTCGATCCCTTCTCGGCAAAGAATGTACAGAAGTGTCTCTGTGGCAGCGCAAACTGCCGTGGCGTTCTGGGTCCCAAGGCACCCACAATCCCTCGCGGCGACGCCCTTGTCAAGGGTGTCAAGGAGACCGTCAAAGCCGCAACCAAGGCTGGAAAGCGCAAGTTGGTGGCGCTCCTTGAGGGCCAGGAACAATCGGGTGCTTCCAACAAGAAGCGCAAGGTGATGAAGGCCACAGGTGTCAAGCGTTCCCTGAGCGCAAAGGCCGCCGCGGCAGTAAAGAAGACGGCCAACAGCATATCTGTCAACGCGAAGGCTGCCCTCTCAAGCTCGGCTGCACCGTCCAAGACCCCGGCCAAGACGGTGTCAGTCCGCAAATCGACCCTCGTCAAAGCCTCCAGGACGTACAACAAGAATGGGAAAGAGTTGCTTCTTGCTGCAAGCCTGACCTCTACTGCTTCCACGATTGTCGCAGCACCGGCCACTGGGAAGTCGGCAGGCCCTGGTCGGAAGAAGGCCACTGCCGCAAAGGGCCCAGCGGCCAAGGTCAAGGGCACCATCAAGGGCAGCATCACCAGTGCTGCTGGCAAGAGCAGCCTCAGGGGCACTATCAAGAGTGCGAAGCACACAGTCGCCAAGTCTACCGGCAGGAAGACCGCCACTGTGAAGGCCAGGCAGATTGCCAAGAGGAGCATCTTGGAAGATACCGAGGACGGAAAGGCAACCAAGAAGCCTACCAAGTCGGAGCGCGAGCCTCTCGCTGAAGCTGGCTCCATCAGTGTCAAGGGCCCCCGGAAGGCGCTCGAGCTGTCCCGCACGCAGAATAAGATCCGCGTAGTGACAGACTCTGAGTAGACCCGACACAGCTCAGATGCACAGGAGTTTCGATTTACAATGCAATGGCCGGCAAGGACAGCCTCCCCTGGGACGTCTTCACTTTGGGAGTTCGTCAGACGGAAGGGGTAACAAATCTTAGTTCTTCACGGTTCTTCGGCAGAGGGAGCGTCCGATGAAGAGAGGAAGTGGGAGACAGTCGAGGGCCAAAGAAAGGAGCCCATGTAAGAGTACAGCAGGCATCATCTACGGGAGTGGGCCAGCATTGCAGGGGCACAATGGTTATCTTACAAACATATTTTGCTTGGTTGGCTGAGGCCTGAGTTGCTGGCCGGGATGGGGGACCTGCCAGGCAGGAAGGAGGAAAGGGTTACTGTCTTCAACCTCAGGGCTCTTGCGCGTATTCTGGCCGCCTCCGCCCCTCCCAAGGGCCATTCCCTGGAAGCAGTGGAATTCCTTCCGTGCAGCTTGCCCAAGAAGAAATGAATAAAATAGCAGTTCAGCTTCGCTCTAACCCGCTTTTGTGACCAGCCATCACATACATACATGCACAGGACCAGGACCATGACCAGGACCAGGACCACGCCAACGCGCGAGGCTTGAGGCTCTGCCGCGCCCACCCTTCCCGTGCAGCCCGGCCTGCTTATACGAGAGCCTCGTCTGCCCTCAACCGAGCTCATGGCCTGTCAGGATGCGTGCCCCGGGGCGCAGGTGCTTGGCGGCCGTAGAACTTGGGCGTGTTCGCCCCGAAGGGAAGGGAAGAAGGGGGAGAGGAGGGTGGGAAAAGAGAGTAAGACTAGGGGGGGGGGGATGAGGCTCTTTTTCTCTTGCGGCTCTAGAGGGCTGTGTCAAATCACTCACCCCTTCCCCTTCCCTCCGTCCCTGCTCCTTCTCGCATGCGTTCGCTCGCTCGCCCGCCCGCACGCGTACGTACGTTATTGGAACGCGCCCCAAGGATTGCGTGTGGCTAGGTGCGTGCAGTGCAGTGCAAGTAGGTAGACTAGGTACCCAGAAAATAGGTAGGTGTTCATGCCCAACCCACACAGCTGGCGTTACACGGCGTGCTGCCAGGCGGGCAGGGCTGACGTAATACTATGTACAATAGCCAAAGGACCTATTTACCTGTTCGTCAGGCATGGCTGCATGGATGGCTGCATTGGCTGCATGGCTGCTGCATGCAGGGTGTGGGTGGGTGGATAGCGCTCGCATGGTTGGCCGCATGGCATGGCATGGTGTGTGTGTGTGGTGTGGTGTGTGTTGCACCCGTCGGCACACGGCTCCCGCAAGCCAAGCCAAGCAAGTCAAGCCACCTTCCTATTTCTCTCTGCCCTCCCTTCTCTTCCCCTTTTAGGGCCGGGCCCCCTTTGTGTGCGACGTTTCGTTCCCAGCCAGTCGGTGGGGGGGGGGCGCTGATTTTGGCCTGCCTGGCTTACACACGCAGTGCGAGGATGATATATGCGATTGTGGCTTGTCGAGAATCTCAGATCGGTAGGTTTGGACCAATCCCTATCCCTCCTCCACTTATTTAATGCAAATGACCAGGTCCGTCCCTTTGCATCACCCGAATGCGGGTTCGTCCCACGTACCTGGGCCAACCTCATTCTGACATGGCCATCGGCCAGTTCTGGCCGTTGCACATCTTGGCGTGTACATCCCGTCTGGGAGGGCATTAAAAAAAAAATTAGGCGTGTTACTTGGCATCGATTGGGATTGCGTAAGCCTCGTCTGTGCATTGGCTGCGATGGGGAGGGAGGATTGGTCCACAGAACCTACAGGCCGTCCTGATGAGGAAGCAACTTGTCGAACCTGTGTACGGTCGAGCTGACGACTTCACCTCGACCCAGTCGGTGCCGGGCCTCTGGCCATCAGGCGCGTCCGAGTGCTGCTGCCTGCCTCGGATCATTCAGTACCATGGGAACTATGCGCCGTGGTAGTCTACTGAGTGAAGTGGAGGTGGCAACCAAAATGGGCCAGATTGGCAGAGCAGCATGCATAACATTGAAGCGCACCTGGTGTTGCCTGTGGCGTGATGATAATCAAAATGGGTTTGATAGCCAAAAACTCCGAGTCTACCTGTATGTGCGTACAAATCAATACCGTTTCCATGGGTCCAGGCCGCCCTGCGGCAGGACAGACAGTTTGTACATGATTCCCCGACTGAGATCAGAAGTTGGTGAGGGGGAAAAAAGGGTCAAGGTACATCCTTCAATGATGGAACGACGACCTGGCCGGATCCTGAGATCAAATGCCTTCTTGAAAGTCAACCCGTCTAATAAACTACAAAGAAGCCCAACCCTCCCGTCATCTCCAAAGCTCGTGAACATCCTTGGGCAAAGTGGTAGCGGCGAAGAATGCGGACAGTGTTCCGTTCGGTGGTGGACCGGGGTGGCTGATGTGTATCGCAGGTTCAGGCCATGTTGCTGGGAACCTAATTGGGTGGGTATGGCCGGGGGGAGAAGGCGTGAGCTGAGACGAACACTCTCCCCGACCGTTTGTCGTTCACTCAAGAGCGCATGAGGAAGGATGCGCTCCTGGGCTTGCCACGTACGCAAGGCTCGAGTGACGATGAGATGGCGTCGGCAAAGAAGGAGACATCTCTGATAGTCGCGTGGATTGGGTATTCCTCTGGGGCTTGGCTGTCAGCGCGCTCCTGGCTTGGGCCATAGAAGTAATTCCTACCAATTGTGTACAAGAGCATCATGCGCGAACCTTGTGCGCCTCCATAATGCAGCCGCCGCATCGAGCAACACCGCAAGAGATACATTGTACAGTTGTGTGCGCATTCATGCCGCCGTGGCCGCAGTAGCAACAGGTCCAGACGTAGAGGGTGGTGCTTTTACCCATGCTGTGTGCGAAACTATTTGGTGATGAAAGGTGATGTGATTGAAGTGAAGTGTGTTGAGTGCTGAGGACTGTGGTAATGTTCAGAGCAAGGTGAACTTTGATGTTATGAATGTAGTGAATGAGGTAGCAAGAAAAGGCCTGATATCGGTGGCAAGATCTATGGGCGCACTTATACCCAGCGATGATGAGGGTGAATGAGTGAAACATGGTCGTTTATTCCACTTGGATTGTTCACAGCCCTCGAAATCAGGCACACCAGAGAAGGTTAGGCGACTAGGTTGCGGCGTGAATGAGCATAGCCAGCGCCGACAGGCCGCAGCACTTGCTAAGATGAATGGCATGAGATGAGCCTGAGGCTAGGCAGAGATCAATCAGTCCTGACATGAGAACTGTTGAGTGCCTAGCACCTAGGGCCGTCGGTGAAAACCATCATGCGTTCGACGGCACGCCACGAAGGGTCCTCCACTAAGAGACCGAGGAGACTGTTGGCCCAGCATTTCTCCCACGCAGATGCCTCGCCGCTGCAGATTAACAGTCATCGGCGGACCCACGCGTTGTGCCACAGGATATAGCCCGTTGGTGGCTCGGGGTGATGAGATGGACGCCTATGATGACAGGCAGATAGCAGCAGCAGCAGTCGGGACCTGACGAAACGGATTAGCCTTGCTGCAGAATTCGGTGACAGATTAAGGCAGCGACGGGGTGCCAAAGGGGTGTAACGGGAGCTATTCGGTCTGGATAGGTGGCTTAGATGTATTGTTCCCAACAGCAAGGCCTGGTGAGGTGGGTAGTATAGTAAGTACGGAGAGGGGGGGGGTCCACGGCACTGCGGGCTCTCCCGGTGCTCTGGGCCGGAGCCCACATGCAGTTGGATGGTGAACGGCCATGAAGAACAATTAGAGAGGAATTGGGTATCTCGGCGAATGAGAGTCACCCGGCATACTTTGAATACTCTGTGCTTGGGTCCGGAACCGTGACGTTGAGAAGGTGGCTCTCGTCCGTGAGTTGAGCAAATGGGCGGAAAGGGGGGCATGTACTCCAACTGTTGTCAGTGGCTGCGCATTGAGTGGTCAGACCAATCCCCCCCCCCCTTTACAAGAATGCGGCTCAACTTGTTCGCCAACCACCCAAAATTCGAGACCCCGCAATCCCCGTCCCGCACACCCCCCGGTATAAGCAATTCCCACTCCACGTTGGCGGGGCAATAGTGTGGGATGCTCCACTCTTTGTCGAGACAGTGCAAGGCACCAACGTTGGAACGTCCCGTCGACGACTCTGGAGCCTTGAGGTGTCGTCTTGCTCAGCCATTCCCGCGCCGCCCCAGGACTTTGGACAGTCAAAGCAGGGTCTCTTCTCTCGGATCACATGAGTACCTTGACTGACCAGGACTGGCCAATGCCCTCGCTCGACAGGGACCCGACCCTGTGGTTTGGAGTCGACGGTGCATCTGGCGTGCAGCCTGGTAGGGCAACTCTGCGCAAAACCGCCACTGAGCATCGCCCTTCGTCCCAATGCCCTCCCTGTTGAGTCATACGCACGCCGCAAGAGGTGGACTGTGATCGATGCGCAGATAGGACCAGCCGCAGAGCCGCATCACAGGATCAGAGTCGGCACTCTGTTGCACCCTGTCTCGCCCAGCCGCCCTTCCGTGCTCGCCCCTTGACGTTGGCTCCAGGCTTCGTCTGCCTGGACGCTAGTCCAAAGTGACCCCACAAGGCTGATTCAAGCCCAGGGCACCCTGCGATGCCGTGCACTGTCATCCTCACTTGCTCGAGTCACCAATGACTCGGATGTGCAGAGCTGCCTTTCCTTTGTTGACGGTTGTGCCCATGTGCGATTCCGATGTCCTTTTGCGGGATGATCCGCTCGCGACTGTCGACCGAAACGATATAGAGCGAAGGTTCGAGCGGTGAAGCAATGATCCCGTATGCAGTGTTTGTGTAGCGACCTGCCATCACCACGATGCTCCTTGCTGTCCATCTCATATTGTACGGATGTACCTTCTCCCAATGGACCGGATGGCAACCACAGGCCAAATTGGGCGTGCCAACTCACACCAGGCTTTTCCAGCTTCAGTCTAAGCCTGGACTAAGCCTGGGATAACCCAAAATGCCCTGAAAAGATAAGGTAGATACGGTACTGGGACCAACGACAAGAACTCTCTGGTGATTATTTTCTTTGTTTCGGCGTCGTCCCCGTGCTAGGCAGGCCTCATCCGACAGTGTTGGCAAGTTCTCCTTCGTTTCTCGGCGGCCGGGTGGAAGCCTCGTCCACGTGTGCCCTCATATGCGAGAGTTGTCGTAAAGTTATGAAGGTTGTCACTTGGTTGAAGGCTCCCCTGAAACTCGATACCCTTGTGTGATATCGGACCGAAAGACCAATGACAAAAGAGGTGCCCTGTAACTGTTGCACAGCTCTCGAACCCTCGCCGGCAATGCGTTGCCATTTTGCATCAAAATCTCCGGCTCAACTGGAACAAACAAAGCACCCAAATGGAAGGAGAAGGAGAAGAAAATCATCGAAGCCGAAAAGGAAGGGGGAAAAACATCTTGCACTGAGGAGTTCCAAAACTCCAACATTCGGAAAGTGCGACCAGCCAGGCAGTCCAGGCTTCTGAGACTCCTCGTGGTCGGACCTTCAGTCACTTGCCTTTCTCGGACAGGAAGAAAATGATACTTACAAAGGACACATGCAGGAGTATTCGCCGTGTGTAATGTGTATTTCTTCTTTGCGCGAGGAGGTGGTTGGAGAGGAGGGAGGACTTGATGGAAGCCATGGCGGAACCTTCAGAGGGAGGGCGAGACATATCCTTGCGGCGGAGGGAAGCCAGAGCGATCGTGACTGCGGGAAGCGTCCTAATTTATAACCATAGTTGAGGCTCAACTGACCTTGGGAGCCTTGAGGCATCAGGTGTGTAGCCCGATGTGCCTTCTTAGAGAGGGGATGGTTGCATGTCATACGCCTCCACCCTCGCACTCATACAATTCGGGCAAATTGTACGATTGAAGCCATTCTTCAAGGCTGCTCAAGGCTGCTGCGAGTAACAATGAATCCCTTCTACTGCGTATCGGTCCCTCAGGTCAGCACGGCAGACCGTGAACTGTTGGTTAGTGACTGAGCGCACCTGTACCATTCGTCGACGTCAGACGGCATATTGATTTGCAAAGACGGAAGCAGAACAGGCTCTCAATCTGGACCACCACCAATTATTGATCGGATAGCCGTGATTCTATACCGTACCCGGAACATGGCACAACTATCGGGCGACACGGGCAGGAGAGACGGTATATAAAAGGCAGGTTTTCTGAGTGGCACAGCTTCTGCTAGGCACCATTGCGAAATCGTGTGCCCTTTTTCAACGTTGTGGCCTTGGCCCATGACCAGATGATGACAAAGGGAAAAAAAGCAAGTAAGGCTGGGTTAAACAGGCATGTATCCATAGTGATGGCGGTTGTGGGACGCTGCCGAGGATAATCCATGCACGACCGGTGTCATGTGAACTTGGAGTCTGTGATAACAGCAACTTCCGAGTGAACACTGGGATTCACATGCGGTTGCAGAGCCGCATCCAGCCTGAATGCCTCTTCTCTCTTGGAGGATGAACGGTCATCGGTCCAATCATGTTGCCACTGGCACGTGGGTTGGTGCCATCATCAACTGCAGCCTGTTCAAACTTCACACAGTCGGAAGGATGGGGGAGGCAGCTCGGCAGCACACGTTGTTCAAGCAGAGCAGTCCTGGTTGGTGGCATCAGGTGCCTGGACGCCACAGATGACCGAGCGACCGACTACACACCCCTTTGACCCCCCATTTGGTGCTGCTAGGACCCGACCATGCCCGGGAGTCTGGTTGCCGTGGGGTGATGTGCTCCGTGAAAGAGGGTTAAGCCCCTAAACAGCCTCGTAAACCGGCAGTCCGGTGGCGACAGGCACTGGCGGTCCAGAGGTCGACCAAGCCCAGAGTTTGCGCCAGACGGTATGATTGGGCGAGAGGGCGGGCAGAAGATGAAGCTGATTTAACAATTGACAGTGCGCAATTCGAATCTGATGGACGAGATGAGGGTAATTTTCTGGGAGGCCGGGGCGACCGGCGATCCGAGCTCGAAGGCGATCCGACAGACAGTTCCTGACAGCAGGCAAAAGAGGCCGAAGACAAAAGAGAGGAGAGAGGAGAAAAGAGAAGATAGAGCCTGGTGATAAGGCCGCTCTCTCTCTTCCAACACCCTTTCCCCCTTCCTTCTCGCCATGCGTTGGCTGTTCAGACCACACACAAGCACACCCACGGCCTCGACCCTGGTCCCGCCTGTTACGAATTGACGACGCTACAAGCACATCAGCACAACCCGAGACAATCCTTCACGCTCATTTATTCACCCGTCTCGGTCGGCACCCGGTCCTGTGTTGGGCAGCAGGCCCCTTCCTCCCGGCATCTGGCGGATGATTGGCTTGCTTCAGTGTTGGAGGTCTGCTCGTGCTTGGGTCCTCCTGAGGAGCCACGATAATACATTTTATTTTGTACGACCGGCTGGGCAGACCCGCAGTACGTACCCGGACCAATTTTAGCCTCCCGGTAGTCTCTTGGCGAGGCAGGGATCCCCAATGCGGCCACGCACGGCCCTGAGGATGATCTGCCGCGGTACGTCACTCAGCTTATTATTACTTCCCCGACGACACCTCCTGTCCACTGCGACAGTCGCGCTTCGGGGCGCCACGATGCCCTCATCCCCTCCCGCTGCGCTGCCCTTCAAGCGCTTTCCCAGGCCGGAAGCCAGGAGTCACAATGCCGCCAACCGGTGGATCACCCGCATAATACCCATCTTCCTCCTCGCCGTCATCGGTTTCGCCTGCTGGGCCCTCACAAAACCTATATGCAGTAAGTCCAGCCTTGCGCCGCGCAAAACAACCCTTGGCGTAGACACGCATAGAACACACAGAGAGGCGCTGACACGAGGCCGCACGCCCTTTGCAGTTGACTTCTTTATCACTCGAAACCAAGTCGGCAGCGCAATCGTGCTTCTTGTCCTCCACTATATCTTCCTAATTTTAATGCTCATATGTTATGCCCGTACGCTGTACACTGTTACATATAACCCCGCTGTCGTGCCCCTCGAACCGAAGCTTGGCCTGGAGTCCTTCTACACCCGAGATTACTACACCTGCCGGAGCGATGGCCTGCCCATATGGTGCTCCGACTGCCAGAACTGGAAGCCTGACCGCGCTCATCACTCTGGCGATATCCAGCGGTGCGTCAAGAAGATGGACCACTACTGTCCTTGGGCAGGCGGGATGATCGGAGAGACAGGTAGGCCTTTCTCGGGTTTTGCTTTCGGACCGGGCGAAGCAGGGGTTTGAGGCGCTGTGTTTGTTTGTGTCATTCGCTAGGGCAACATGTCATAAACAATGTAGCACTAGAACATCCCCCCCCCCCAACTCTCTTCCCCGAGAATCTTGACCTTGGCTGATATGCTCCACAGCCTTCAAATTCTTCATACAATTCGTCACATACACGGCTTGCTACTGTACAATTTGCCTATCTGCCGGAGCCCACGTCACCAGAACGCTTGCGAATGAATCCAAGGATGTTTCGGTTCCAGCGATCGTCTTGATAGCCTTTTCGGCTTTCTTTGGCCTATTCTCCTTCACCATGGCCGCCATGTCACACGGATTTGCCCTAAACAACATCACAAACATCGAAAACCTGAGCCGGAGAACCAAGGTCTACCAGCTTGCGATCCGGATTCCGCTCAACCAGACGCCGAATTCTGAAAACAGCGCCTTACCGAATGACTATGAGACCATAACGTTCCCCTTGGCAAATCCCAATTTCGACGGGAATCAGTTCATATATGAGAACCAGAACGGCGCCAACGGAGCCAGCCAGCGTGCCCCGGAGCACAAGTTCGCTATTGTAAAAACCGAGGTGGGCGAGAATCCGTGGGATATGGGGAGCTACTACCAGAACTGGAAGTCCGTAATGGGTGACAAGGGCATCTTCGACTGGTTGTTGCCTTTAAGGCTCTCCCCATGTTGCCACTATAACGGCGAATACCCTATGGGACCAGTGGTGGATAGACTTCGCGAGAGATTGAAGAAATGATAAAGCTCGACAAGCCAGACACGCCCTTTGTTCTTCCCAGTGAGTCGTTTGATGCGCTCGAAGCTCCATCACCATCATCACCATGTTTCAGTGACCATTTGCAGCTCGAGAATTATCATACCGTGGGTTCGCCTGTGCAATCATGGCCGCGGGATTCCTCGACGGAAGTGGCACGACACGCCACAGATCAATTTTACTGGCTTAGTTTTGGTTTTATACGAACGAAGCACTAGCAAGGACTGCGAGTAATATCCGATCAGGCTTCGAGACCGCTCAGGTACTCTAGTATCATGAGGACTTGGGGTGCAGTAACATCACTACTGGCAGAATGCAGAGCTGTTGCATTGCTAATTCACGACATAGTCACCCCTCGACATCAGTCCAACGAGAAGACTTGGTATTGGAAGGGGGTAGGGTAGTGCGAGGATGTCCTTACGGAGACCTGCCCTTGCGCCTGTCATCAAGGCCAGCCTCGTCAGCGCTTCAAGCCGAATGCATCCGTTGCCCTCGGCACAAGTCCATGACCGGCTGCCAAACGGCGCCGTACGCCGTATCGGTACTGCTGGGGACCCCGGGCAACATCCCGTACGGCAAAGGGCTTGTGTACGATATACGTGTTGCACACGGGGCGAGTACGGGGTAGCCCAGGCGGTCCGCGTCACAGGATGCCTCGCGGACCATCTCGGGATGACGGTGTTCTCGCGTATCAGTTCTTCGACGGAGACATTGAGTCAAGTGGTTTTGACGGCTGAGATGGCCTCGAAGAATGAGACTTGGGACTGGGAGGAGAAGTGCGTCCGCGGCGCTTCGTGCAGCTTCACTTGCTCGTCTGAGTGGTTGTTGAGCAGTTTAGCTGCCCAGGAGAGGAGTTTTTTCTTTTTTTCCCCCCTCGTGGCCCTGCCGGATACGGGTTAGATTTGGCTTGGTGGACGGGGACAAAGGGGTGTTCACGAGGCTCGACCCTCCCGGGCCGCGCTCACCAATTGAAAGACGAGAACCCGCTCGTCGAGAATATCGTCGATCATTGACCGCTGGACATCACTCGGCGATGCCTTCCCGAACCTTCGCGGTCATCTGTCCAAGGCACAGATGTTTCGGGCCCTGGCGAGACCCTTGTCGTCCTTCGCGTCGCCGCCGGGGTCAGCGAAGCGCGTCTTGGACAGTTCGCGCAGCTCGGTCATCAGCTGAGGGCTGATGGCCCAGTCTTGTCTCCACAAAGGCGACAGCGACCATAGGAAGCGTAGGACCCTGGTAATGGGCGACATCGGCATCACTAGGATTGGGCTTGCGAAGTGAGGTTCCGGACTCAAACGCAATCCCCATGGGAGCCACAACCATCTTCGCCGCATCACCCGTCTTTCAGGCTGTTGGATGGCTGGATTCCCGAGCCGTTCGAAGTGGGACAGCAGAGTCCTTCAAGGTATCGGTGGTGCTGTGCTTCAGTCGTTAACTACAGCGTGTCCCTAAAGAGCCGGTGTGCCAATTCAGGTTGTGTGGGATGCCGTTGTCCGGGGATCGATGGATAGCACGGTGTGACAGGGAGGCCAAAGCATTGAGACAGGGAGTGCGATCACAGCGTCTGCGCTTTGGGCTGCCATGGCGAAGGCTCATTGTGTGAAGCTTTGACGGGAATTTCGAGTGCTTCCTCCTCGAGGACTCAGTTGGACACGGAGTGTACTTTGACTTCCGCGATGAGAAGGCTCGCTGCCGCAGCATATTCACAGTTGGATTTTCTAATCACGGCAATGGGGTGGTCCTTTTGTGTTCATGGGAGCTCACCTAATTGCTGTCTCCAGCAGTCCGGGACGATTTCTCAGAGATGGAGGGCCCAATATTGTTGCTGATCACCACGTGGGAGTGGCTCAGGAGTCGGAACAAACACCCATAGAAGAATGTCCGTCACTAGCAACCGAGCCATCTCATTGCGACACTGTTCCTGTACCCCCGATCCTTCTCAAGGGAAGGGAATTCCTCCAGTGGATGACGTGTGAAAATATCTGGGATAGTATCACACCGAAAGGAGTCAAGAGAATTCTGTCGTATGCGTGTCACAGCGTGCATCTTCGGTTCCCGCCTGTACCAGAGAATCAGACTCGTACGCGAACACTTGCCAAAAATTGCGTTCTGAGTCTGAGAGGGGCCGACGAACATAAGCAAAGTCCGCAACAGGAAGTCATAATCATTGGTGTTACTCGTCACCCAAGGCTCCAAGGCTCTGCCGTCTCACTCCGGATACCGGGTCGTCATGCAGCTTGTCTCTCCAGTAACACCACGTCAAATCAATAAACGGTCGACCTGCAGAATAGATTGTCAAAAAGATGGTCTGAAGAGGCCTGGAGTGCACGGTGGATTCCGCCGGCATCCATCAGCAAAAAGTGTTCGATATGTACAGCACGAGGCACCAACTAAAGGGGGAGGAGGCCACGACATCAGCACAAGGAGGGAGGGGGGAGGACACTGCCCTACCAATAGCCTGCATGGATGCCCACGAGCAGAGCCGCAATTTCGAAGGAATCTGCGGCCTTCCAGAACTCGGAAACCCAGTCAAATTTTCAAATTTAGGTTTCATAATTTCTGGGCGGTCCCAGCCTCGTGGGTGCCTAGCTGGGCCGACCTCGTGGCATCACCTGCTGCCGCCCTACCGGAGCCAGACTTGACCCATTTTCCCCCAGCCTTACGCGTTGTTTCCTGTCTCTTCCCTCCTTCTGGGCCGAGGGTGTGTGGGCATGTTCCCACCTCTGGTTTCGCTGACTAGTCGGCCTGCTGGCTCGCTTCGTCCCGCGATGTCACACACACTCTCACACACTCACTCACACACTGCTTCACTCCTGGAGCCTTGTGGAACCTGGACACTCGGGACGCGATCTGAGTGCCTTCTCTGCTACCGTGACACAGTCCCAACGGTCCGACGATTAGAATGAGGGTTCGATGATAAAACCATGTAGCCTGGAAAGTGATGGATGTGGGAGTGTCGGGACAGCCGGTGCCAGTCTGCGCCGGATGGGGCATGGCCTCGTTGTAATAGAACATCTCAAACCGTGTCATCAAACCCTGTTCTTGAGAGTGATCTTATCTTGGAATTTGGTCCAGCGTCGAGACTATACGAAAAGGTATCCTCATCGCTGTGTGGGGACAACAACACCAAAAACACAAGCGGTGGCCTTGCTAGTAGATGGGCAATGAACATCCATTGCAACCGACTTCCTGACTGCCGCGGCATTGCGACCATGGAATCGGAGCTGACGCGTGGCTAGGTCTATGAGAGATGCCGCGAGAAGGCCCGAATGTGTCGATTCAAGGACAGAAGTCCCCTGCTTCCTGCCAAGGTTCACCATAGGCCAGGAATAACAACAAGAGTATGTTGACATGTCCTTGGAATTTCCGCACTATCATAACGGCCGGCCCCCAAATAATCTCACAATGGGTAGTGTGACTACCAAAGCATACATACAACCCTTTGTCCCTGGTCCCCCCGTCTCAACCTCCCTCTATCCCCGTGCCAACTCGGTCATCTCCGTGTCACTGCCTACTACGCCTGTGTACAGCTGGAACACCTCGTGTGGCCGCAGGTGCGGTCTTCACAGGTGCTGCTATACGCGCTGTTCGGGTTCTGAAGCAGGGCGCTTTTGTTCTTCTTGCACACGCAGCAGTACCAGTTCCCGTTGAAAGATGTCGAGTAGGCCCTGGCGAGAGTACATGTCAGTGATCGCCAGTTCTGGCACGGTCTCATTCTGCGGGGGCACGGACATGGCTCTGGACTGCAGATACAGTGACTTTTGTCGTCTGATAGAATTGGACGAAGGAGTCGGGATTGACGTGAACTAAGCAGAATAAGTGCTTGAGATGCGTGACTGGTTATGGTTCTCGTCAACTGGATGTCTTGATGTGAGAATCGCTGGCTGATGGCCGTTGTTCATCGCCTGTTACTCTCGTCGTGATGCCGGCCATCTTATACTCCTGGCCGTGGAGCGTTCGTATGCGTGAGACTCGGTCTGTAGAGCGACTCAGCACGATCGCAGACATAATCATCATCATCCTTCCGTTCTGAGGGCCACCGCGATGCCCGGAGTAGGGCAGCCCCCATGCGCACAACCGAGATGATCCCGTCGCGTCTCGACGATTCAGAGACGTCGGTGATGTCGAACCTTCGGACAACCAAGCCTCCTAAGGCTTAGAGAGGATTCACTTCCGTGAGCAGCATGCGACCTTGCCTCACCGCAGTCTTGTGTGCTCCCCACGGTGGGTGACTCAAGAACCGTTCTTGAGCCCGGACTCTGCAGAGCGGCTTGGATCGCCGTGGGAGGTGGTCCGCAGAAGGCGTTGAAGGATTCCCTGAGGCAGGATGTTTGGGACGACAGAACGTGGTTGGGCGGGCGGCAAATGAAGCGGGAGGAAGTCAGGGGTGGCTCAACACCGACTCGGCGGCGCCGTCCTGCAGCTTGGGAGCGCACCGAGACTATAATTATGCCTACTCCGTCAGAGCCTGATAGGTGGTCCTCCCGCTCGTGCGATGTCAAGTCGCGGGAGGAGGGCAGCAAGAATGTGCTTACCATGCAGAGACTTCGTCTGCTGCGGTGTCCACCGGATACCGCAACAACTCGCGACGGTGGATCGTTCGGGCAATGCTCGCCACGCCGGTCTTTGAGCCGCAAACCGACAACTCCTTGCACAATCTGACTGGCTCGGCAGAGTCGGACGGGCATGCGCTTTCCCTCTCACCCACTGCATAGTCGGGCTCTTTGGTGTTGACCGACCGGGTACACAGAGTGTCTGAACAGACATCGTGATAGGATGTCCAGGCGCCATTGTCACATGAGGTTACTCAAGCCACCTCGTAGGAGGCACGAGCTCGCGCCCCGTCTCTTCTCGACCATCTGGTCCTGCACTTTCGTGCGAGGGCTTCGAGAGCTGCGGGCTAGTAAGCTTGGATGCACCTCTCAGTCCCCGTACCCGACCCAGCGACCCCCTCCGTGGAAGCAACGGCGTCCACCGGTGCAGGGCAATGACATATAGCAACTGAATGGGTCACTTGCCAGGGGGTGACGATGCACGGATACCCGGTACACGCAGCCTCGCCAGAAGATAATGACGCCAGCACTTACTGCATGCTTACAGATTTGCATGACACTACATGCACCGCACAAGTAGAGGCTATCCAGACAAAGCATGCCTTCGGCTATACCAACACAAGTCTAGGGCCCGTGGGGAAACGGCTGACCTTGTGGGCATCTAGTGTAGGGGCGGTTGTCTAGTGTGTCGTCGTTGGTTTGGTCGACTAGCCCCGCGAGGTTTAGACATGCGGCAAGTCGATACAACAGAGGAGGAATAGGGGAGGCTTATAGGGGTCGCACTACCCAGGGTGAGCGGAGGTCAGCAGAAGATAACTGAAGGCAGACGTGCGATATTGAAGAAATTGGGGCAAGCAGAGCCCGAGGGCCACTGGCGAGTCCTTCGCCCGTGTACCTGGAGTATCAGCTTCACTATCCAGTGTCCCGAGGGCCGTGATCCCGTCGCCACAGAGCAGGCAGGGCCTGCCGATGCGGCCCCAAGGGCCCCTGAGGAACGGCGTATTAAGTTCTGGGCCATTTCCTCTCGTTTGTAGAATCAAGAAAGATGCAAAGCGGAGAATCAAGGCCCCTCTGGAGAAGTCGCCTGGCCAACGTAGCCAGATGAAAGGGGACAAGGGCAAACGCCCAAGAGGGTGTAGCATGAGACAGCCTCACATTCATCCTGGAGTGCGGGGAATCCTCATTCTCTTGGTATCGGATCATGGCTGGAGTTTCAGAAGACGTCTGCTGGCCGAATCGACGCCATGGCGCACCGGTCACTACGCGAACGCTTCGAGGCGACCGGCCCGCGACCCAGTTCCGGTGCACCGGAGGCCAACAGACAAGTCTGGGATATCAAGCTCTTCCAGTCGGAAGGACCATTGCCACAGTATATAGGCGACGAGGACCCTCCCAGCCAGGAAAAGAAAAGGCTGCCGACCCCTCTCAAAGAAGATAAAAGATGCGTGCCACGTCAAACGGCATCCTCTAAAGCGATGCGACTTGACACCAGATTAGGTCGCCCCCCCGCGCGCAATGTGACTGCAAGTTGGTGTGCATCCACAGAAGAGGCAGGGTTGTCGCAGCATCGGTTTCCCATAGCACCCCGAGAGGAAAAGCCGGCAACCCAACGTGGACAGCGCAAGATGTGGAGCGTCCCATGTCAAAACCAACCCGAGACTCCTCTGGGTGGAAGCTGTGCACAGTGAGCCCCTGGGATCGACATGAAGTGACACTGAGGGTTTGCAACCTGTTGTCTATTCAACAGTCGTTGAGGGTTTGAGAGAGGTTCACCGGTTATGATGTTTGGTGTGCATGGGCTGCTTGATCGAGTAACATCCTGTATGTTGTGCGTATGCGGCGCACGCGTGTGGCGGGAACTGCTGCACAACATCCTCAACTAACGGTCATGTGGCCAGCTGATATTTCGACTGCCGACAATTTGAGCTGCGGATATCCCAAGAAGAAAGCGCGAGGCCCTTGGAGAATATCAACCTCCTGAACGTAGTGGCATCGAACGCGTGCGGACGTGTGAAGGACGCGCCGCTTACGGGATTCTCTCGTTGAGCTGCTCAGTTGCGAGCGGACAGTCGCCTCACGGTCAGCTGGTGCTGTCTGTTGGCTTGTTGACCTGCTGACAGGTCAGAGAGGCCAGTCGGTCTATGGGTTGCCATATTGAACCCTCAATCAAGTACGGGGCGGTGTCAAGGTGGTGAACTATGTATGTACCTAGTCAAGACGAACTGAAGTCGTTTGGGTCGTTGCTTTCCAATCCTTCCGTTGACAGGGAACTAACAGAATCCCAGCCTGCCTCCCACACAATCGTGTTAGTGTGCTGGGGCAGGGTCCCCTGGATGAATGGCCTCCTGTCTAGCGGCTTGTCTTTGACACAACTGTCAAGGCCGTCATCTCGGCTCAGCAACAGCCAGCCATCGACGACCTCTGGCACCACCGCACCGACTTCAGAGACACCATGAGGCTGGGATCGTTCCGATGCGTCCGTCAACAGAATGCCCTCCTCTCCGCGTAGCTTTCGGGAGTCTTCCCCAGCTGGAGCTCCTGGGCGAGCAAGGTCCCAGTTCACTTATCGCCACCTCAACACCCTGGCCTCTTGCTCAGCATCCTGTCCCCTGAGGGTTGTCGCCCTCATCGACCTCGATGCCTTCTACGCTCAGTGCGAGATGCGGCGCCTCGACATCCCCGATGACCAGCCACTTGCGGTCCAACAATGGCAAGGTCTCATTGCTGTCAACTATCCTGCCCGGGACTGCGGTGTAGGGAGATTCACAGACATCAGTCAGGCGAAGGAGCTGTGTAGCAACCTCATCTGCCAGCACGTGGCAACCTGGAGGGAGGGTGAGGACAATTGGGCTTATCGCGATGACCATGTCATGAGTACTGACAAAGTCTCCTTGGATCCGTGAGCACACCCAAAGTTGCTCGGCCTCCTCATCGGCAAGTTTCTAACCCCGTGCAACAACAATCTAGGTATCGTTTGGAGTCGAGGAAGATCCTCGCCCTGATCAAAGAATCACTTCCGGCAGAACTACAGAAGGTCGAGAAAGCTTCTATAGACGAGGTGGTGAGCATGTTTTGGGACCCCTTTCTTCGTCCACTCTAGACCCGCTGGGCGGCTTCCAAGGGCTAACACACCTGCAGTTTCTCGACCTGTCGGCCCAGGTGCACGCAACCCTCCTGGATCGCTTTCCTGAGCTTAGGAATCCGCCTCCCTATGATGACCCGACTGAGAAACTGCCAATGCCCTCAGTAACAGCCCTCGACTGGAAAGCGGATGCACTGGTCGACCTCGACAGTACAGAGACTGAAACAGATGACCCCGACTGGAACGATGTCGCTCTTCTGATAGGCTCCGAGATCGTTCGTGATGTCCGAGCAGCCATTCGTGCCCAACTCGGGTACACATGCTCCGCGGTTAGTACCAACTAGGGCCAGGCTGGACTGAGCCGCTCTCAGGCTCACCATACGTGAAACAGGGTGTCGCAAGCAACAAGATGCTCAGCAAGTTGGGCTCCGGTCACAAGAAGCCCAACGGGCAGACAGTCATACGGCACCGAGCTGTTCGGCAGTTCCTGTCCGGCTTTAAGTTTACCAAGATTCGGAACCTGGGCGGAAAGCTGGGGGACCAGATTGCACAGACTTTCAACACCGAGTCCGTCAGCGATTTGCTGCTGGTCCCTCTAGAGCAGTTAAAGTCGAAGCTCGGAGATGATACCGGGATCTGGGTTCACAACACCGTCAGAGGAATCGACAACAGTGAAGTGAACTCTCGTGTCCAGATCAAGTCAATGCTGTCGGCAAAGTCATTCCGCCCCAGCATAAACAGCGTGGAGCCCGCAGAGAAGTGGCTTAGAATCTTTGTGAGCGACATCTTCTCCCGCTTGGTCGAGGAGGGCGTTCTTGAGAATAAGCGCCGGCCCCGATCGATCAATCTTCATCATCGACATGGGGGTCAGACACGGTCAAGGCAGGGACCGATCCCTCAGGGGAGGCCAATCGATAAGGATCTACTGTTTGACCTTGCCAAGTCCCTCCTTCATCAAATCGTTCTTGAGGGCAAAGTTTGGCCTTGTAAGCATTCTCGCGGCGTTACGCACGCTGGCAGACATCCCATGCTGAGGTGTAGTATTCTACAGCCTCTGGCCTGCGTTCGTGCACTGAATGACGTAGGGCTGACATGTTGACTCAGGCGCGAACTTGTCACTTAGTGTGGGCGGATTTGATGAAGGCATCACCGGAAATATGGGTATCGGAGCGTACCTGGTGAAGGGCGAGGAGGCACAGTCTCTGAAGAGAAGCTCACGCGAAGGCTCAACAGAGGCCTTGCTTCCCAAACAACCAAGAGCAGCTGGAAAAGAAGGTATTCGTCGATTCTTTTCGAAATCGGCACCGATCAAGCCCGGCGACGGGATTTCTGCCCTGGATCCGGCCACTGGTCTTGGGAGCGACGGTGAAACATCTCACAAGCCCACCCGAAATTCCGTGTCATCATGGGAACCTGCAGCTGCACTCGTACAAAGGGAGGCCGGAGATGAGAGTCAACTGCAGGGACCGGTTACCTACCTATGCCGTCGATGCGACGTAACCATGGGCAGTGCGGAGGAGTTTCAATGCCATCAAGACGAGCACTTGGCCAGAGAACTTTACGAGGAGGAACGTGGCAGCCACACATTTGCTGGACGATCCTCTCCCGCTACCGCAGGAAACACCAAAGGCACATCTGCAACTGCGAGAGGGCCGGCGAAACGGAAGAAGATGGAGGTCGGGCAGAGTAAATTGAACTTTGGATGACGCACCACAAGTCCTCTTCCAGGTCTCTCCGACGTTACGCAGGCGCGCGTCATGGTCCATTTCGGACAGGAGCGCAGACTGGGAGATCAGTCGCAGGGCCGGTGACGAGAAGAGAGGTGTGGATGGCTGCTTCGTTTCCTGGTCCCTGTGGCTGGGACTGCAACCCCGTCCTCACTTGGAACGTCAATCTGAACATCACGATGCAGCATGAGTCTCATTGGGCGACCACCGGGTTCTTTTGACAAGACCTGAGGCCATCCCCCGCCGGCTCCCGGCTCAGACGGGACCGTCGCTTAAGTCAACCACGTCGTCCAACTGGCTGGCCGCATTGTTCCCGTCAATACCGCAGAGCAGCCGGCTACCAGGCTAAACCACCGGAAGCTTGGCCCTGCCTGGCAACTTGGGTTTCCCGTTCAGGATCAGCCTTGACAATAGATCACGCCGTATTCAGACTACTGAGTTTGGTATTGTGCGTGTGTGTGTGTGTGTGTGTGTGTGTGTGTGTGGCTGTCATATGCCAGCAAACAATTATCACAATTTACGTACTGCGGTCTACCCCTGCACATGTACGACAAACGCAGTTCGCACCCGGAACCAGGAGAAGAGAACAGTTGGGTCAGGTACGGGAATACACGGTCTCCATCATCAGGCCATCCGTTTGGGTGACCGAGGCCGACTTGAGGTTGATTGGCTCCAGCCGCCCCCAACTGCTTAGGGCTTACCCCTGTTTGCAGGTCCCGTTAGGCACGGCGGCATAAAACATTGATACCCAAAGGACCATCGCCGCAGGTTCCCACTTTTCCAGTGGCCACACTGGCGATCGTGACCTGGTGAACCCGACCCAATGGTTTGTAGCTTCCTTTTGCGAGCACGGGCTCCAGAGCTGGGATGACGGCTCACAAACACTTCCAGTTCCAGGGTTGTCCGAGGACAGCCCGGCAGACCAACAGCACTGGAACACGATAGTCCTTGGGCAGCTGGCAGGACACAAACCTCCTAGGCGAGAGCTGGCCGCTCCGTGGCCTTGGTTGTGGACACGAATTGCTGACTCCTGCCTGGCTGGGAGTGCGACCTTTGAGGGTCTCGCCACCGGGAAGAGCCATGTCCCTCGGGTACCAACGCGGCCTGGCCTTGCTGAGGCCGTCGAATGGGGGGAAGGAGAGGAAGGCGGACGATCCATGGAGGGCCTGGCTCGGACCGCGGAGTGGTCGAATGATCCAAGGCCCAGGAGTCGCACCTGTTCACCGCAATAAATATAGAAGAGGTCTCTGCCGGCGCCCTGGTGTTGTATTAGGCTCTCGTTAAGGACCAGGTTCGCCTGCCGAGGGGCTGCTGCCGGCCAGCCGAACTGTTAGGGCTGCCAGAGCCAAGCAACGGACGGAGGACCAAGAACCAGAAATGATTACCGATGAAGGTTCGCAATGACATAGGTAGGGCAGCAATGGCTGACACGGCCCGAGCTTCACGAAACCGCCTTTACGATCCAACGTCGGTTCACACGACAGACCCCGTTGTTGCGCACCATCGACGGCGACGGCGGGTGACTGTCTCCAGTCTAGTACAACGCCATAATCACTGCTAGTCAGGAAATGCCCTCATCACCGCCAAGATGGGCAAAGGCGAGTGCTCCGCTTGCGTCTCCTGAGGCAGCGAAAGAACATGCATGGTGCCTGTCGCCGGACCCAGCTTCCAGTCGACGCCGGCCGCGACCCCGTCCGCTGTGACCGACGCAGCCCTCTGCCCGGAATTCACGCAGGTCCCTCTCCGCTGCCGAGGACTACTGTGGTATGGGACCAGGCGTCACCGCTCATTGGGGACACGACAACCGCTCTCATCACTACCAATACCACTACCACTACCGCTACCGCTACCGCTACCACGGCTGCGTCGCAGCGTCTCTATCAGTCTGCCGCTGCCAGGCAGCCAGGCTGGTTAGGTCCCGGTCCAGGCCGGCCTGGCTGTGTCAGCCCATGCTGCGTCCAATGTCGCCGTTGCAGCGCTAGGGATGCCTCACGCGGTAACATGGATCAAAATCGCGAGCCAACCAAGGCCGTCCACGCAAGCGCAGATCGCCGCCAATCATCCCCAATGTCCTCCTCCCTGCCTGCTCTGCGCTGGGGGCTGTATCTCTGTCCTGTAGTGTAGTGCAGGCAGAGCGAGGTTCTCGGATTCGCTTCTGCTGTGCTTGACCGGACGGACGCGCTCTGGGAGGGTGGACGGAAGGGGTGGATGGATTGATGGGTGGATGGATAAATGGATGGACGCATGGATGGCCTGGGGCTGCCACCCTCTTCTTCAGCGGCACGCCTGCTTTGCCTCTGCAGGCACATGCTTACTCCGCGCCCAGGTGTCTGGATCCCAACGAAGCAGGTCTGACGCATATGCTGCGCTGACGGCCTGCCAAGGCATGCAGTGGCCTGGTTGCGCCGGCTGGCTGGCCTGTCAGTCCCGGCGAGGCGAGCTGAGAGAAGAGATAGAGTCAACCCGACCCGACCGGCTTCTATCTGTCATCCCCATCGGGGGCCTATCGGGGCACGCCATGTTGATTGCGATCGCGAGTTGTTTCTCACACGGTGACAGATGGAACCGAAGCTGCATGTACCTAGGTAGCCTACCTCGTCGCCCCAGGGGGGGAGACATTGTTGCACAACAGCCTGCTCACACACCCAGAAACTCGCATGCGAAGTCTGTGGGTTCTGCCGGCCTTACGTGCCTGGGAAACCCCTGTCGTGCCGCGTCTTGGGTACATGTCGACGGCACAGAGTGACATAGGACCGGCCTGACCTGACCTGACCTGCCTGACCTGGCAGGGAGGTCTCCCGTCAGTCAGGCTGCAGCCCAGCCACGGGAGTCCCAGCCAACGGCGAGGCACCACCTGGGAACCTGGGCGCCGTTCTGCTGCAGCAGTGTGCGAGTGTGTGTGCCTTGTGCAACTGTTGGACCGTCGTGTTCGGAGCACGATGATGTACAGGCGGCCACCCGGTACCTCGGGGTAACTCTGCAGGCCTGCCAACGACGGCGGGAGCACCATGTCAGGCATGTACAGAGTACTCGAGGCAGCCCCCTCCTCCCCACCCGCAACCTGCTGGGGATTGGCAAGTCGCGGGCCCCACCCCCCAATTCTCTGCCGTCGCTCCAGCCAGCTCTTTCTGGGTCTGGGTCCTGGTCCTTTTCTTCCCACGTCCTCCTCATCCTCCCCCCCGTCCTTCCCCTCCATCATCGCCCTTTTCAACCGTTCCGCCCGCCCACACTGTCTTAACATTTCTTGTTTCGCGACTTTCTGTTCTCTCATCGCCGGCTCCCAGTCATCATTATCCTTAGGATCTGTTGTCGCCTTCCACACTAACCTTGCATCCTTCTGCTGCCCCGTCTCCCCTTCATCCTCTCTTCCTGGTCGTCCGCAACAAAAGCCTTGCTTCACAGTTCACCTGCAACCCCCCCCCCAGCCACAATGTCTAGAAGAGACCATGGCTCCGGCACGCCGTCAAATGCTTCGAACCGACAGAACGAGTATTTCATCCCTCGGGATGGGATAGATCGTGAGGTGATCACCGCCGACATCTGTCGCTACCTCGGCAACGATGCGCTTGTCCGGCCCGGCACCTATGAAGTATGAATAAACCCACGCCTTCCTCTCGGGACCACGCTTGCTCGCCTCGTCTGTCGCCCGCCGTGCTAATACCGGCTCTCGGACAGGACAAGAAGACCGGTCGAGTGATACAGGGCTACTTCGTCACAGCCTACAGGAACTTGACATCCGTAAGTGTAGTCCAGCTCATACCCATCCACATCGTAACCGAGCTAACTGTTCCCTTCCTTCCAGGCCATGATCGCCGACCTCAAAGCCGACTCGGCTCGATGGGAACAGGAGAGGCGGAACCACTCTGGAGGTACACTAACCTCGCGCGACTCGCCTGCGTTCTTGATGGGAAGCTCAAAGTCTAACACACCACCAGCGAGATACAGCGATTCACAGAATCGTTTCAGTGGTGCTGGTCTATCCCAGTATGATCCCTCCGGCGCGCCTAATTCAAGCGGTCTGAGTAGAGATTCTTATGAAAGCGTGCCTAGATACCCAGGAAGTGATGCCCCGGGATACAGCGCCAGCAACGGATCCCAACCTTATCACCAGGACAACAGGCAATCCGGATATGGTACACAGTATCAGCAACCCGCGTACCCTTCCGGGGCGGCGGACTCTAGGTATGCTTCCTCGGTGGGAGTCCCTCCACCCGGCTCCGCCTACGGCCAGTCTTACCCGGGTCATTCTGCTGCCGCAGCTGTGGCAGCGGGGCCCTACTATTCCGGCAGTAACATGCTGGTGGCGAACGCAACGCAGCAGCAGTCACCGGATCCGTATCAGGGCGGCAGGGTAGATAGTAGGAGCGCCTATCCTGCTGGCTACGGAGGTCCAGGTCAGGCATACTACTCCCAGCACCCGGATCATTCATACAACCACCAGCAACCAATGGATCCCTCTTTTGGCCGCACAGCATATGGATCTACCACCCAGGCGGAGATCTTGGGCTCTGCATCCGCCCAAGCACCAATCTACGACCGCCAGTATGAGCCCCAGCCCCAGTACGAGAATCAGACTCCCCCTCCTTCCCGCCCAGCCGCGTCTTCCAGTTCACAGGCTCAAACGGGACACAGTGGAAGTTCACATTCACGCCGCAGCGATCGCGAACGGGAGCGCGACGACAGACGGAACCGCCGATAGACCAGCTTGGAGCCGGCCTCGCCACACGGGAGACAAAAATTCCGTGAGTAATGTTTGATGACGCGGCCCCTGCCTGAACTGGATTTTTTGTTCTTGTTCTCTCTCCAACCTGGAAGGTGGTACCCGCGCTGCGGGTTGAGCTTGCTCGGGCCCAACGCCTGGGATCAAGTGGTAAGCCGCGGGTACTCCGAGCCATCGACTTTTTGCACCTTTACCGTGCGACTGGACTTCCCCCTACTTTGGCGGTATTTTTACTTTCTGGCAAGGCGTCCCGGTCTCAATGGTTCTATTTCCTGGACTTTCACCCCTGGACGTGGATTTCTGTTTGCATTGCTGCGGATGATACCGACGACATACACCTCGGCAGGACGATTCTCACTCGGTGTTGATGATTTACGTGAACCTTTTGCGGCCTACTGCGTTTTCCGTTGCGTTGCTTTCCACCAGGGATCGGGCCACACAGACAGGAGCAGGATTGCTCAGGAGTCCTGAACACCTACCTGACTGGGATCACATCTCTAACACTTTGCTGTCCGGATTCGACCTCCCTTGGACTGGGGAAGCGGTGCCTGCAACTCATGATGCGTCCTATCGGTCCAGAGGGGTTCCACGTGCCACGAGGGGCTGCTTACCTATTATCCATGATAGAAAGGTAAGGTCAGTATCCGGACAGCAAGGTGGGTCGGCGTGTGTAAATACCGCTCAGCTCTGGACGCGCCACACGTCTCCCAGATCGATAACTCTCGAGGACCTTTTCCGCTTGGGGTCTTGTTGACGCTCGACTGGAACTGACTGACCGCAGACCTACTGTTGGATCTTAAACCCCCAAGTCACGTCAGGACGAACCCAACATTCCGGACTGGATTCCCCAGGACACTCCAAACCCGGCTTATTCTGGCTACCGTTACGGACACCTGACGAGACACCCCGTCTCTTGGACGTCCGACCTATGTGGTCCAACATCACTGGAAGCCCCAAGCTGGATGGAGTCCTTGGATCAAGGACGCAAGACATGCTCCAGGATGATCGCACAGAATCGCGTCTAGTTCAGACCGTGTTGGAACACAGAACACTCAATTCAAGGGAGCCGAACTTTGGGATCGCTTGATTGAGGCTCTCGTAGTCGTTCAGACTAGGAACCCTCTCTCTCCCTGGAAAGGTCACAAGATTTATTTTGGAGACGTCTGTCTCAGCTCATTGGCGGTAAGATACGAGGGCGTCGGTCGCCTCGCTGAGGCTCGATCCGGACCGTCAAGGCCATTGCTGGACTTGCCTATTCCTGCTACTCGGGGCTCCGTGTTCCCGTTTCTTGTGCGACAAGGACAGATTGATGATCTGATCCGATTGACTCAGATGGTTCTCCGGCCTTCCAGACTGGAGATATCTACTGTAGCCTTTGCTACACTTCACCACCAGTCGCACTCTACCAGAAACAAGCAAATGGTCCCGTAACGCACGAATTGCCGGGATCCCGATTTCCTTTTCTTGTGCAAGCCTGTTGCCACAATTCACCCTGGGACACGTGTGGGAGGAATGTTACTCTTGGCGCCGGAGCTCTCGACCCCAGACCACGCGGACAACCCCCAAAGGACAGATCAACGGATGAACGGGCCCAATCAAGTCACATTCCGTACCCTGACCTGGTCAGCCAAACGCGTATGTTTTATCTCGTGTTTTTATTTTTCTTTGATTCCGGACAACTCTGGACATGACTCCGCCCGAAAGCAGTGTCTTGTGATGATGTGGATGTATGGGATTCTGCGTGGATTCAACGGACGGATCGCTAACCCAGGACTTTCAGCTCTCTTTTGCCCAGGGGGAAACTGGACAGGTAGCACTGGACAGGCAAACAGACAGGATGTCCCGTCTGGGTTGTCCGGAGCAGGATTCAAATATGTGGCTGCGGAAACATGGACTGGACTTGGGTGGGCTGCATTGATAAGGTTAAGGCTATGTCCCCATATCTGTGGTTTTGAGGGTTTCGCACGGGGGTGTCCTTGGTGTTGTGCTGGAGTATGGACTCTCTGTATGGACTCTGGATTTCGGGAAGGTTCTCTTGTCGGATGGGTCTGGGAACGGTACTCTCGGCTACTTGACGCTTGACTGGAATGGAGTGGTACAATATCAACAGTGACTGTGCGGGGTGAATGAGGATGGTATGTATGAAATGATAACACTTGAAGGCTTTCTTAATACGAAGGTATCTGATGAAAGCAACATGGATGTTTTAACCGTGGATGTTTTAACCGAGCCGAACCGCCCAAAAACTCTCACCTTATCCGCTGAAGGAGCCCAACAGCGGCACTATTGGCAGTGCATGAGAGGATGTTGGTCCTGGGGTTCATGTTCGTCCTGATGCGTGCGTTGCAAGAAATGGCCCTATCCCATGTACTTTTGTTTTTATCTCAATGTAAAATTCCCATGGGGGATCTGGAGAAGCAGGCGAAGATGTTCAAGTGGCCACTCGAAAGGTTGTTATTTTTAAATTACAACGACATAGGAGCAAGCACGGGTAGGCTGCAGGCCAGAGGGCGTGTTCCCTGAGGGGGAGGGGGATGCCGGGACCAGCATTCTTCCAGTCTTCATTTTTCCCGATGCCGCCTGTGGGAGGTGCATGGAGCCGATATTCCCGATTGGGGCAGATGAAGAGGGGTGCTGGGCATGCGCATGATTCCGGAGGGAGGTGTGAAACAGCCTGGACAGGACAGGAACTCTCTCAGTCATATGCCAGGTGGTGTGAAGGCGGGGGGGGGGAGAGAGTGTGTGTGTGTAGTTATCGACCATCAATAAATTATTATCTTCCCAAGCCTGTCTGTCGGTGGAGAGAGAAGGGCAGGAAAAGAGCTCAACGACGACAACAAGCTGTCGGCATGACTTGGTGTGAGTTGCTGCCCTGCCGCCCTGCCGCCCTGCCACCCTTACATGGTAAGTGTTTGACGAATCAGACGGGCTGGATTTGGCTGTTCCCGATGGAACCTAAGAAGCAGCGTGCTCGTTGGTGGCATCCGGTCTGTCTGTATGCCCATGCCCGCTGGCCTGCTGCTGGCTCCCACAATCACAATATACTGGAGCGGGGTCGAGCGGCCATCACCTTGTCGTCAAAAGGGGTGGGAGGACTGATCAGATGAGCATTAGGTCGTATAATTTTTGGCTGTATTTCTATAATGTAATCGGCGCCGGACGGAGCTGCTTGTGACAGGCAACCAACAGGGAGGAGAGCATCTGAAGCTGCCACAGACGTGGCGGTAGCACACACAAGGTTCAGCCTCCTCGTCAGGGTCGCACAGCCAAGTTCTGGACAAGGAACTTTTGCTCGTGACCTGATAGGTTAGGTCGGGGGAAGACAGTGTAGCGGAGGAATAGGGGAGAGAGAGCAGGGGAGGGGAGGGGATCGGAGGCGAAGTACTTTCTATCTTTCTTTTTTTTCAGGCCACTAAGTTCGTTCTTCCGAGCTCTTGTGCTGTCTGTGCCGGAGGCTACCTGGCGCTACACTAAATCATCTGCCCTAGCTAGGTAACAGAAATGACAGTTGTGTATCACAGTCTCGCTTGTTGTAAATTCTAAATTCTAGCGCAGGTGTGAATGATGCCTCAGCCTGGCAGCCTACATAGTACATAGGAGCAGCCTGGCGACCGCGGAAGGACTGAAAAGACCCCACGTCAGACTCTCTCTCTCTCTCAGCCTCGACTGCGCTGTCAGTGTCACGGATCGCTAGACCCCTGGATCTCTGCTGCAATTGGTCCCCGTGCCCCGCCTGTGGACCTTTGCCCTCCGGCCTGCCTTTGCTGCCCGCCAAAATTTGTTTTTGTTAGGTGCAATCCTCGATAAGCGGCTGCTGCTGTTGTTGCTCGTCCACCGCACCGCCGTCCGCAGACCACACAGCCCGCAGAGCAGGCGGACGAGAGAGACACACTCGCACGCACACACACGCACGCACACACGCATCAGCACACGCATCAACACACAATCACTCTCCCTCTCCCTCCCTCTGCTGCCTCGAGGCAAACAACCCACACCCCCTCTGCATGTACAGGCCCGCATCTTGAAGTCAAGATGGATGCCTCCGCTATTAGAAGCTGCATAATAGCCACCCTCGACGCCGATGCCGACATTCGCAGGAGGGCCGAGTTGCAGCTCAAACAGGTACGACGATGCCCATACCACCCCCGCCGCGCCTCGCCGCGCCTCCCCCCCTCTCATCTCCCTCGCCTCCCACGATCCTCGCCACGCCGCCCTCATCTCTCCCCGGACAGCGCCATGCTCCATCCGCCGCCATGTCCTTCGTGCCCCTCAGCCTCTGCCCGTTTGCCCGCCCCTCTGGACGCGTCCCAAGGCTGACCCCACACGTGCTTGCAGGCAGAGGAACACAATGGTTTTCTTGATGCCCTCCTCGACATCCTGCAGTCTGAGCAGGACACAAATTACCGTCTTTCCAGTACGTGCCCTGCCCTGCCTGCTGGCACTCACCCCCCTCTGTCACCCGTCGACCGCATGGCCCCGTCCACAGGACCCCGAGGCCCTGTTAACTAACAAACGCGTGCCTCAGCCGTCATCTACATCAAGAACCGCGTCAACCGGGCCTGGGCCGGGACAGACCATTTCCCGAACGAGCATCCCATAGCCGAAGATGAGAAGTCGAGAGTCCGCGAACGGTTACTGCCCATCCTGGCCTCGTCACAAGGCCTCATCCGCCAGCAGCTCATCCCCATCCTGCAGAGAATCCTACACTGGGACTTTCCTGAGAAATGGCCCACATTCATGGACTTCACCATCCAACTCCTCAACACCAACGACCCTCTGTCCGTCCTCGCCGGCCTGCAATGTCTGCTGGCCATCTGCCGTGCCTACCGCTTCAAGGCCGGTGACGGGGACAACAGGGCCCACTTCGACAAGATTATCGAGGCCAGCTTCCCCAGGCTGCTCGCTGTTTCCACCGAGCTCGTGAACCAGGAGAGCGAGGAGGCTGGAGAGATGCTCCACATTGCTCTGAAGGCTTACAAGCACGCAACATGGGTCAGTTAGAAGAGCACCCCCTACCCCCTACCCCCCCACCCGCCTCCCGTCCCAGAACTATGCCCTGACCGTGGGCCCTTGCTACAGCTCGATTTGTCCGCATTCCTCCGCCAGCAGCAGAACACGATAGGGTGGTGCACCGTTTTCCTGCAGACCGTCTCCAAGAGCCCTCCCGCCATCGCATTGTCAGATGAGCCGCTCGAGCGCGAACGGCACCACTGGTGGAAGGCAAAGAAGTGGGCGTACTTCAACCTCAACAGACTATATATCAGGCAAGCATGCTGATCTGCGATATCTCGTGCGGAAGGCTAACTGCTTGGTAGACATGGCAACCCGCAGGCAATCACGAAGAACGACGGCGACCAGATGGCCTTTGCCAACTTCTTCTCCTCCAACATCGCCCCCGAAGTCCTCAAACATTACCTCCAAGAGATTGAAAAATGGGTTGCGAAGACGTCGTGGCTGAGCAGGCCCTGCTTGTCCTACACCATTGTCTTTATGGATGAATGCGTACGGCCCAAGGAGATGTGGGCACATCTCCGGCCGCACCTCACCAACCTCGTCACCCATTTCATATTCCCGGTGCTCTGCCTCTCTCAGGAGGATATTGAGAAGTTCGAGGACGAGCCCGAGGAATACCTGCACCGGAAGTTGAACTTCTACGAGGAAGTCTCAGCCCCAGACGTCTCGGCGACGAACTTCCTGGTGACCCTGACCAAGAACCGCCGCAAGCAGACCTTCGAGCTCCTACAGTTCATCAACAACGTCGTGAGCACCTACGAATCTGCGCCGGATGACAAGAAGGACCACATCTCCAAGGAGGGCGCCTTGCGCATGATTGGAACTCTTGCCCCTGTCATTCTCGGCAAGAAGTCTCCGATCGCAGACCAGGTCGAATACTTCCTCGTCCGATACGTTTTCCCAGATTTCACTAGCTCTCAAGGCTACCTGCGGGCGCGGGCATGTGACACCATCGAGAAGTTCGAGCAGCTCGACTTCAAGGACCAGAACCACCTGCTCACCATCTACCGTAACATCTTGGACTGCATGGCCGACCCAGCCCTGCCGGTCCGTGTCACGGCCGCCCTTGCCCTCCAGCCTCTAATCCGGCACGATATCATCCGCACCAGCATGCAGACTGCCATCCCCACGATTATGCAACAGCTCTTGAAGCTGGCAAACGAGGCTGATATCGACGCCCTGGCCAACGTCATGGAGGACTTTGTCGAGGTCTTCGCTACTGAGTTGACCCCGTTCGCCGTGGCTCTCAGTGAGCAGCTGCGTGATACCTACCTCCGGATCGTGAACGAGCTCCTGGAAAGGAACAACTCGCGGGACGACGAGGAGTACGGCGACTTCCTCGACGATAAGAGCATTACGGCACTGGGGGTCTTGCAGACGATAGGGACCTTGATCCTCACCCTGGAGAGCACACCCGACGTTCTGCTTCACATCGAGGCAGTGTTGATGCCGGTCATCCAGATCACGCTAGACAACAAGCTTTATGGTATGTTTGCCTCCATCTTGTGGACAGCTGGTCCATCCGGTACTAACGCGCATCAGACCTGTACAACGAGGTGTTCGAGATTGTTGACAGCTGTACATTTGCCGCCAAGGCTATCTCACCCACCATGTGGCAAGCCTTCGAGCTCATCCACCGCACTTTCAAAGCGGGAGCCGAGCTGTATCTTGAGGACATGCTTCCTGCCTTGGACAACTTTGTGCAGTTCGGCGTGCCGCAGCTGATCCAGAAGCCCGAGTACGTTGAGGCTCTGTACTCGATGGTCTCAGATATGTTCAACGACCCCAAGGTCGGCGGCATCGACAAGATTTGCGCCTGCAAACTGGCCGAGGCCATGATGCTGAGCCTGCCTGGGCACATTGATAACTGCGTCAATGGGTTCATCAACATGGCCATGTCGGTGCTGACTGCCGAGGAAGTCAAGATCAAGTCGTACAAAATCCACCTGATGGAGATGGTCATCAACGCCATCTACTACAACCCGATCCTGACGCTCCAGGTGCTCGAGACAAAAGGCTGGACGAACAAGTTCTTCAGCCTGTGGTTCGGCAGCATGGACTCGTTCCACAGGGTCCACGACAAGAAGCTCTGCATCGTTGCCATTGTGGCGCTTCTGGGCCTGAACCCTGACCAAGTGCCGCCAAGCGTCGCGGTCGGATGGCCTCGGTTGCTCCAGGTATGTCATCCACGGTCAACTACCCAGAAGCTTGTGATGTCTGCTAACTTTCTGCAAGGGTGTGACCTCGCTGTTCAAGACCCTTCCGTCTGCGTTGAAGAGTAAGCTTTCCTGCCCTGCGGTGCAATCCAGCAGAGCGCTGACACTATTATGCTAGACCGTGAGGAAGCTATGAAGGATGATTACGGTCTCGACGCAAGTTATTCGTACGAGGACGATGAAGAGTGGGGCGACGACGATGCTGCGTGGGCAGCGGAGGAGGAGCAGGAGGAGGAGCCCACAGACGCCAAGGACGAGAGCACGGCATATCTGGAATTCCTCAACGAGGAGGCAAGTCTTGCTTACAGGAGCGATGCTCGAGCGCTGGCTAACATCATAACAGGCACAGAAGTTCGGCCATCTCGAAGAGCAAGATTCAGACGATGAACTCGGGGAGCATAGTGTGCTGCTCGAGTCCCCTCTTGACAAGCTCGAGCCGTACCAAATTTTCAGCACATGCTTGATGAGTAGGTACATTTTCTTCTCACGACATTGGCTGCTCTAACACGTCTCTCCAGGGTTGCAACAAGAACAGCCGCAGTTCTACTCCGGGCTTTCTTCCCATCTGTCAGCGGAGGAACAAGGTGTGATCCAGTCTGTAGTGCAGCAGGCCGAGGCAAACTCAGTTGCTGCACAACAACAAGCCCAGCAGCTTGCGGCAGGGGCCAACGGTGGCACCAGCTAGTCGCGTGCAGGTGCGTCCAAGCAAGGCAAGAGCAGCCCCGCGAGGAAGCACGCGCATGGCGATTCCATGAGCAGCGTGAGGCCGTCCCGATGGCGGTGTGGGCTCGCGCACGGCAGCCAGGGGAGGCAGGTGGCCAAGTCAGCCGAGGCTGTGGATGAAAGACTATGAGGTGCCGAGGTCGGAGACGTGCGTGCGGCTGGGATGTGCATCGAATGATACCAAAGAAGTATTTAAAAGAGCTTGGGAACCGAAAACAAAAATATGAGGCGAAGGGAGCTCCTGGGGTTTGATTATCATTTCCGGGTTGTCGCCTGTCAAGTCAGGCCATAAAGAAGGAGAGGCCTGGGGACCAAGAAGTGGGATGCACCGTAAAGACGGCTCTATTCTGGCCATATCCGTTGGATTATCGCGCTTTTTTTTTCCCACCCATGACCATATTTCCACCTTACCTAACCCATCTATCTACCGACCTGAATGGCATGTCTGGGAAAAGAGGACGAGACAGGAGACATTAGAGCGTGCAAACATTAACAAGTTTATCCTTGACCCCATCCAAATGTTGGTGTCTACTGCTGCCCCACCCTGACCGGGACCAAAGTCGTGTGTAACAGTAGTAAGCAGGCTGACTACTCTGTTCTCGTGCTGGATTGGTTCCGGCCCCTGGGATGTCCAATTCGCGATTCTGCCCGTTGAGGATTGGTATCCGATGCGGGCACGAGGGCATCCATCCAGGAGGACGCCGAACACCGCCCAGACGCCTGGGATGACATGGCCCAAGCTTTAGGCCAAACATGGACAGCGTCGGGCCTTCCCTCTCCTCTGTCCTGAACGCCGAGAGGGGGAGAGACAACACTCACCGGGAATAAACGAGCCCCAAGAGACGCGTCTCTCTTATTTGTGGCACACGAGAAGCAAGGCGGCGGAATCAACCATGACTTCACGGTACAGAGTCGAATGTGAGCTTATAATACCTGCTCTTTAGACGCGGGGGTGTGAGAGGGAGAGCGGAGGGGGCCTCCCGCGCCGGCTACGGGCTGGGCTGACTCGCTTCTCTAGATGCTCTCAAGACGCATAGGAGAGACCAGCTGATAGGTAGGGACAACATTGGGTGGTGTGCTGTGCGGCTTGCCGTCATGAGCACTCGTCATCCCTTTGCGGCCAACCCCTCCCCCCCTCCCCCACCCTTCACTGCGGCAAGCCGAGCGGAACCAGCAGCGGCTGAGACACTGGGGAGATAGCACCACCGTGGACGCAACCCATGAGATGATGACCTTGCTGACCTGTATCTTGTCGCCCCCCCACAGAATGGATAAAGGGCCTCCTCGCGGTGCCGTTCGTGCTGCACTCGCAGCCGCAGGGCGTGTTCCTCGGCGGCAACCACGCGCCCAGCCTCGAGCACATGGCCGAGGAGGCGGCGCGGAGGTACGCCGAGATCATGCGCGACGTCGAGGTCATGATCGACGACCACATCGCGCTGCAGGACGAGGGCTCGCCGCTGCCGTCCAAGCTCAAGCTGCTGGTGCCGACGGTGGGCACCTTCTTCACGCGGCTGCCGCTCGAGGCCGCCTTCAAGTTCCAGGACCGCAAGCGCTACATCTCGAGCCGCCGCTTCGTCTCGCCCTCCTTCAACGACGTGCGCCTCATCCTCAACTCGGCCCAGATCATGGCCGTCACCACCTACAGCTCCCTGCAGCTCGCCACCTTTGACGGCGACGTCACCCTCTACGACGACGGCCAGTCCCTCGAGCCCTCGAGCCCCCTCGTGCCCCGCCTGCTGGACCTCCTGCGCAGCAACGTCCGCGTGGGCATCGTCACCGCCGCCGGCTACACCACCGCCGACCGCTACTACGCCCGCCTGCACGGCCTCCTGGACGCCATGGCCGCCTCGCCCTCGCTGTCGCCCCAGCAGAAGGCAAACCTGCTGGTCATGGGCGGCGAGGCCAACTACCTCTTCGCCTTCGACGAGGCCGCGGGGCCGCACCTGCTGCGGCCCGTCCCGCGCGGCGAGTGGCTCACGCCCGAGATGGCCGCCTGGTCCGCGTCCGACATCGCCGCCCTGCTCGACGACGCCGAGGCCGCCCTGCGCGAGTGCGTCAAGTCCATGAACCTCCCGGCCGTGCTCATGCGCAAGGACCGCGCCGTCGGCATCATCCCGGACCCGCCGGCCGCCCGCATCCCGCGCGAGTCCCTCGAGGAGACGGTCCTCGTCACCCAGAAGATCCTCGAGCTCAGCTCCGCCGGCCGCGCAAAGAGGGTGCCGTTCTGTGCCTTGTAAGCGTCCTCCCCGCCCGCGGCGCCCCGACTCGTGACCATGTCTTTTCCATGTATATGGGCCAGCCAGCTCTACGTCTACCACACACACACACACACACACACCACACCACCCGTATAACGTTGAACCCGTGACAAGGTCCGCTGGCTGACATGATGGCGCCGAACCCCCACCAGCAACGGCGGGCGCGACGTATTCGTCGATATCGGCGACAAGTCGTGGGGCGTGACCGTGTGCCAGAGGTACTTTGAGAAGCAGTCGCAGAACGGCGGCGCCAGCAGCAGCAAGCTGCACTTTGGGCCCGAGAACACGCTCCACGTGGGGGACCAGTTCCTCAGCGCCGGCTCAAACGACTTCCGCGCCCGCAGCGTCGGCACCACGGCGTGGATCGCGAGCCCCGAGGAGACGGTGTAAGTACACACGCCCCTGACGCGGCTTCGCCCCCCCCGGCGTTCCACCTAGAGCGGCGCCCAATCTACGACTACAACAGAACCCGCCCCTCCGTCCCCCTTTTTACCTGGCACATCTGTCCTTCCCATCTACCGGTTCCCCAAGGGAATCGTCATCCTTTTCGGGGCCGACACAGGTTGGTTAGCTGACAAATACATATATCGCAGAGAACTCCTGGACGAGCTGGGCGACCTCATGTACAAGAAGCTGACCTGAGGGAGCGCGCGCGCGCAATGCATAAATAATCTGCGCCGGCGGTCTGCGCCTTGCCAGGCATGTGACAGGGCCCGGCGGCGCGGGTTGCGGGCTGATGATAGCCACTCGCTGCCTGCCTATCTATCTGTGGATGGCACGTATGCACGGGGCGTGGGTTCGGAGCGACTGAATGTGCGAGCAAAGATACGGGNGGGGGGGGGGACAAGCAGCAGCATGTTTTTGAGTTTCGCGGCGCAACGACGTGGTCTCGTGTGGATTTTTTTTTTTTCTCTCTTGGTTGGCGGGAACTGAAATGGCGCATTTGTGTTTTTTTTTTTAGCATGGTGATTAGGGCGGAGATGGGAACAAGTCGTTTAGAATTTCATTTTTGATCCCGGAAGAGGCGTTTCGGTGCCATGGCTGTCGACGCCAACACAAGTCTTGTTCGGTTGGTTGACGTGTTCGCTCATGCAGGGAACCCTGCCCAATGAGGGCATTTGACAATTACCAGGCAGATGCCTCACTTCAGGCTCCACGGCCAAGTTTGTTTACATCACTTGTCGCGGTTTGATCCTTTTCTAGGCCGACAGTCGAGATAGAAGGCAAGTGTTATATGCAAACATTGGTGTTGTACCTGGGGTATTGTGCAAAAAAGCTGTGCAAAGTCTCTAATCCGCCAGTGTCCACCTCACCAGGACCGCGGTCGTAAATGCTCCCTCCCTCTCGTGCAACACAGGGGGTTCCCATATCCGCTCATAACAAGATTCAGATCATTCCCATGCCATAAACCCAGTTCTAGTTTCCCATTTTGTCCAGACAAATGAAATTGGCTTCCGGTCTTTGAGGGACGGGCAGTAGCCCTATCGTGCCTTGTTTCCTTTCCCTGGATGCCAGATGACAATAGAAAATGCGAATACGGGACTGTAAAGATCGTGCTGGGCGTGTGTTCGCTCTGAGATTACAATATGTACAGGAAGCGGATGGAGAGTGGTCCGTCTCAAAGCGAACCAAGTGGCTTGCCAAAGTTCGAAGTCGACCGAAGCTTGAGTGGAATATCGGGCTCGGCATCTTCGCCATCGCTATCATCTGCTGGTGCTAGGACGGGTGCTGCTTGGGCACTTGGCTCACCCTCGTCGCACTCGACAGCCTTGAGCACGGTCGGCGTTGCGTCCTCTCCGACCCGCTCGAGCTTATCTGCTAGTTTCCGAAGGAATATCTCGTCTTTTGCAGGCATGTTGCGCAGCGTCAGTGGGCCCTTGAGCTCCGGGTCCTCATCTGAGGGTTCCATGATGGCAGGGCCGTGGTCGAGGTCGTCCACGGCGGTTCCCATCGGCTCAGCGGGCTCTTTAGACTCGCGGCCGTCGTTGCCGTCGTTTCCATCGGAACTGATGGCCCCGTCGCCGCTTACCAGCGTTGGTGTGTTGGACCCACTGCTGGTGACCGTGTTGGTCGCACCGGTACTTGTAAAAGACATTGACACAGTCGGGGTGTGTCCAGCATTCATTGTGAGCCTCGAGAGCGGGTCGGCCTTGAGCGCACGCACGCAACGCTCTCTTGCCAGCTCCCGGCGCTCCTCCGGGGTGTGCGACGGTGATCCATCCCCGCTCGACGTTTTGGACCCATTGCTGGATGGCGTGTCGGTGAAAGTGGCCTTTTTGACGGCGTTTACCTTGAGGTGAATGCCCTCCAAGTCTTTGTGATACTCCTGCACGTCGATGACTTTTGATGGCGTTTCATGATCCATGGCGATTGCTTGATCCGAAGGTTTGTTGTCGTAGTGCAGGGCAAGGAATGATTCTGGCTGTCCAGTGGGGCTCATCTGTGATGATGAGCTGCCCTGGAATGAGAGGGCCCGCGAGTCCAAGCCCCCACCCCGAAGAGACGTTTCATTCCAGCGCGCCTCGGATTTTCTGAGCCGATTCTGCAGTAGCGTGATCTGCGTCTGTAGCTGGTACCTCTCGGCCTCCCACCTGGCTTGCGTAGATGCGTGCTCACTTCTCAAGGCTTCTATCGCGTCTCTGTACAACTCCTCTGCCCTATCACGGTTGGCCTGCAATGCTCTCCTTTCCTCATCCCACGCCTGTCGCATTCTTGCCCTGGGCCAAATTAGCTGCTGGGGTCTCGAAAATACGGGTTGATCCTGGTACTTACTCCAGAGACAAGGACTGCGGCTCGGCCGACGAGTTTTCTGTAGATGTTGAGCGCAACGCAGGCCGCCGGATGGTGATGAGCCCAGAACCGGTTCCGGAAATGGTATCCACCGGCACGGGAATGTCCGGTGCGCTCCTGGCGGGCAGATCGACGTCCGGGGAGCGTTGGCCGTCCATCCTACCGCTACCTCTGGCAAAGGACCTTCGGGTGGGCGAGAGGCTAGCTGCACGCTGCTGTGGGTGGCGCTGGAACTGCAGTTGATACTGGGCGTGGGAGGGGATCGGTGTGAGATGTGGCGAGAGAAAATTGGGTGGTTGCGCCTGAGGGGGCCCACAAGTTTCTCGGGTCATGAAGGAGAAGTTGGTGTGATTTGCGCCTGGGAGTGGATGACTTGTGACCGAGGCGAGAGGCGGTTGGTCGAAGTAGTGAGTAGCACCGGGCAAGCTCAGAGGAGATATCACCGAGGACGAGGCGTAAGCGCTGGGAGTCCCGGAAGTTGAGGACAGGAGTTGGTCGTTGTCAAGAGCAGGCGTGGGAAAGAACGAGTCGTCGGCTGGTAGGCGCGTCATTGTTGCCAAGGGGGCAGAGGAGGGCAGGACAGGACAGGGCAGGGCAGAGAGCAGAGCAGAAAGTGCACGATGCCGCTGGCGGTGGATATTGGCGGGTTGCAATTGGGCGGTCTCTATCACGGCAGCGAGTGGGCCATGCGGAGCGACCAAGGAAGAAGCACCGTACTGCTCGGTCCTCTGTTGGTCGAGGTCGGCAGGAGGGGGCGGGACCGGTGTTGCTACTGCTATGGGAATATAAAGGCGAGGGGGCGGGCAAAGGACATTGGTGGTGTAGCGGTCTGGCGGATGGTCGGGTGATGGCACGAGAACATCGGTTTGCAGGTTGGGCGTTGACCTTGTAATGTATGCAGGCGCAGGCGGTGGTAGTAGAGAGAAGAGCGTAGAGAGCTCAGAGTAGAGAGCTGCTAGATCTCGTCGCGGAGTGGGTCTCCCTGGTGTGGTTGTACCTGGGCCGGGCCAGCATCGGGCTCAGGCGTGTGTGGGTTTTGGGCCGGTGGAGGCGAGCGGCAGAGAAACCAATGCAAGGTACTGACCGTACTAAGTGCTGTATGCGGGTGGAGGCAAAGTGAGGGAACAGGAAAGATCGTGAGCTGTCAGGTTGTGTGTTTGCGCGAGGGAGGGCTCGAGGGCGAGGGAGTGTCAAGACATGACAACGACAGGACGAGGACATGGAGGGACGGGATCCACGGTTGTGTGGTTGTTGTGCCGTCACTCTGACTGACTGCTGTGGTCTACATAGGGTACCTAGGCACATAGTCTACCGAGGGCAGGGTAAGAGAGAAAGCCACCGACCCAGCACACGCGACCTAATACCCTGCCTGCACCAAGTGTCAACCGGGGCGGGGGGAGGGGCGTTGGGTGTGTACGCAGCCGGGGAAAACTGGAAGCACTTGAGGTGCAGCACAGGCCTGACAGGGAGGCCAGGGGTTCCTGCTGCCCGGATGGCCAACCGACGTGCCCGCCTGCCTGCCAGGCCTGCCTTGCCCGCCTCGCCCGTTTGGTAGTTGCTTCTTCTGCTGCTGGTGCCGGGCGCCTGGGCCTGGGCCTGGACCTGGAACCTGGGCTTGGGCTTGGGCTGAAGCAGCCTCGGATGGGCTTTGAACTCTCCCATCTAACCTCGACACGTTTCAATAGCAGACCAGCCGTGGCCCTGGCTGGAGGATATGACCTGCACGCCCCATGGTTTCAGTCGTGGCTCCGGGCCGAATGGGAAAACGTGGGCCTGTCTTGTTTCTCTCACATGTCAAGCCGCCGCCCTCGCGTGTGCGGCCACGACTGTCACATATATTTACTCACCTACTCATTTACTCACTAGTCAGGGCGGGCAGACTGCCATCCTGCTCACCTATTTGGCTCTGGCCAGAGCTGCCGGCATCTGCACAAGGTTGCTGCACAAGCACTCGTGCAGCAGAGAAGAGAGGGCGCCCGTCCGTCTGGTTTGGGCTGACGCTGGCTGGGCTGGCTGGCTGGACTGGGCTGAGCTGAGATGGGCCTGGACTGGACCTCACTGGACCGACACGTATTGCAATTGGCCGTGCTGACCACGAAGGGGAGACGTGGCAAGCCACCAACCGATAGATTCTATTCTACCACCCCGTCGGGGCTTGGTTGATGCTTGCTCTGTTTTCCTGCCACCCTGGGCATGTACTGTGATAATCGGACGCAGTACAAGGCAATGAATGCACACGCATCCCGAACAGATAGATCCTTGGGGAGGGCGGCAAATCAATTCCTTTCGACCACAAGGCAAGGCCACTCAGGGACGGCCCGCCCGCGCCCCTCCCTCCTCCCTTCCTTCCTCCTCCCTCTCCCTCCTCGCTCTTGTGGATACGTCCACCCTCCCGCCGTGAGCCCATCCTCTCCCTCCCTCCCTCCTCTCACCACCCTCATCCGTCAGCAACTCTACTATCATTGGCCCTTCGGACTGCCACTCCTGCATATTCCCCGGATGCATTCGCTGTCCCTTGCAGGGCAATTGGTCCCCTAGAACGCAGTACCGGTACGGTCAAACATCTGCGTGCATGCAGCCCCTTTCCTGACCCTGGATCGCCCATTTCTGTCCATGTGCGTCCTCAGATCTGCAGCAGCACTCCTTCCAATGCTCAGCCCGACATACCGCCTCGTCGCGGTCAACTGGTTACTCGAGCACGACGGAGCACCACAGAACATATGTTGCCCTACCCGCCAGCCCGCCCCCCAGCACGACGGGTCACTGACAGCGGGAAAGCAGGCTAGGGACTCGTCCGCCCGTTCCAGCGCTACGGCACACTGTGGCCCTGCGCAAAAAACCTTTCTTCGGGCCTCGCAACCGGTAGCTCCAAATCCCTCGTGCCAGCCCAAGCCAGCCCAAGCCCTGCCGGGTGACGAAAACGTGTTCACAACTTCACACTCCCCTCGTCAGGGGGCTCCAAGGCGGTCAGCGAGAGCTCAACCTGCCGTGGTACCTCGAATTGTTCCAGTCGATGCACCGAGATGCTCGTCTCATGTCCCTGTCCTTCACTCGCACAAGCAGTATCACCCACGCTCCTGGGAGAACATGGCCGCCTTTGCGGTCTTGTGTGCCCATCAACGCATGTCTAGGGTGTGCATGTGACACACTGATAGCGATTCGTCTCGGTTGGCGTCTGTGAGTATCCCGTGTCGCCCTGTAGCCGAGCGCAGTAAATGAATTCCCCCACCGGAATCCAGCCCAGACAATGGAATTTTGGCATGGCATTTGAGTTTCACGATCATCTCAGCATCTATAAGCCCTTGTGCCAACACCTTATTGTAAACACTCCCGTTTATTCCGGGGCAGTCTGGCATCAACAGTTTGGAGTCCACAAATCTGGCATACCTCAACCCACAGCCTCAGCCCGGCAGCCCCGAGCTGTCAGTCAGTCAGTCGCTCGTCCGTCCGTCCGTCCGTTCTCGGCACGGTATCTTTGTTTCTTGCTACGTCTTTACCCCCATGCCTGATCGTCAAGATCATCATCCCGCACCCCCCAGCCTAATCTGGACCCCTAATCCGAAGGAGTCCAATTTCTCCAGGTTCCGACCAGAGAAAGCCCGGGGTAAAAAACCGGGGGAGTCACGCTTTGGCAGTTTTGGTCGGTCATGTGCCCGTTGGGCTGCTGTTTTCAGCTAGCCTGCTCGTCCACGGCGGCCTTGTTTCCTCTTGGCAACATAGATCTCTCCAAGAGCCAGCCCGAAATTCCCGATGGCCCTGCTGCTGCTGCTGCTGCAATAACTCAAGGCGCGGTTGCTTGATGAAGGTTCCCGGGTGCAGCAGACGCGTCAAGCTTCCTCGCTCGCGCAGAGATATCCCAAGGGTCGCTCTCTCGTCTGCCTGTTGCGCTCGGCGGGCGACCGGATACCTATGCGCAGAGTACTCAAGATGCAGACTTCACAGGGGAATCCCTCGGAGTCATCTGTCCCGCCAGTCCTGGTAGACCGCATGTGTTGCTTGTTGCGCTTCTTACTTCTCCTGCTACTGGGTTCACCTGTTGGCACGAACCTTTGCCTGACGAGGCGCTCTCTCCCTGGCCCTCCTCCCGCCCGAAGAGCCGGTGGGCAAGCTCGCTGTATCTCGTCTCGAGGTCATTTCGCAGCGCTTGGTCGCTAATCTCCCCACAAATATCGCTTCACTAATTGCCAACCGAGAATCCCGCCGGCCGCCGCCTCGATTGAGGAATCCCCATGGAAGGCTCCGCCCTCCTGCCAATCTGGCTTCTCCGTGGGCATTTTGACCCGCAACAGGATCTGAAGGGGGCGCGGCCGCTGCAACACCCGGGACACTGCAACCACCCGACAACGTCCTCGCTCGCTCGCTCGCTCGCGCGGAACCGGTCCTCGGGACCCACCCTGCCTTACCTGCCGTCGGCTGTCCCACGTCTCTGCGTGCACATGCTCCGCTTTCGCGCGGCGGTGGGGCCCTACCATCCCGTGGTCGCGGTTTGGGGGGCAGTGGGGGTCAAAATATTCCATCAAGGGAAGAAACCGGAACCCCTCGTCTCCCAGCTGGCCTCCGAGACAGCGCACACGGGCCCTGACGGGGTGGCGAGTCTGTCGGGGTCTCTTCGGGCCTTCCTGCTGACTCGCTTGTTTGGATCGGCCACTTTCCGGAGCCACCGGCGGCGACGGCACGGACACGTCGAAGGGAGGCAAAGGCGATGTATCCTGGCTATTCTGCACAATGCGGTGGTGATCATGGCAAATTCGCTGTGGGCTCTGCCGACAGCGTGCTGTCTGTCCCGCTGGTTCGAGGCCCGCAAGCATAGCCCAGGCCGCGTACTGAACCTGGTCGTGTCGCGATGGCGTCTCGGTGGATCTCGCGATGCCTTGAGCACCCTCGAGGGCACACGACAGGGGCAACATCTCCGTGCCTGTGATGCGGTCAGTTCCACCCCACGGTTGCCTCGGCTGGCGAGTGGTTGTCTATCGTGGGCGATGCACGGATCCTGTGACACGCCAAACCGCCAACGCATTCCCTGAGCGCCGCGTGCTGTTGAACCCGGAACGAAAGGGGGACACATTGGCGAATCCGCCGACGCGTCAGCCCTATGAGAACGCTCCCGGCGGCAAGGCCCCGGCGGTGTCCTGACTGGTCATCGGGACTGTGTACGAGATCCACGCGAGCCACGGTAATGTGAGATGCGCGTGCATGCAGCAGTAAATGGTCTTGTTGATTCCTTGGCATGCTGTGGGCGGCATGCGTAGATTTTGAGACGCCTCGTCGCTCCGCAGTTTCGCCGGGGGCACACAAGGCTGTGTATCGCCTCGTCTGGGCGTGGCAGAAGCCTGTATGTATATAGCCACATGCATTCCCGCCGCAAATGACTCGAGGTGACACCTGCTACATTCTCAATTCAAGTTCCCCTATCGTCGATCTCAGCCGCCATTGCCTTGATGCCTGAGGAGGGAGGGAGTGCCCCGGTCTGACGACGCCCGGAACCACGCCCGGAACCACGCTTCCTCGACGATTCAGGTTCGGATTCGTTCGACAGAGAAAGCTTGCTACTTGACGTCGTCTCGAGTCAAGCGCACGAGCACCCGCAAAGCATCGGCCGTGGACTCGGGAGCCTCGTACGGCCACGCTCTCTGGGCGTTGATGGCCCGGAGCAGAGCCCGGGTCCGGCAGATCACGAACCGGGCCCGGCGAAGGCCCGTCACGAGATGAGATTATCCGGGCCGGCAAATACGGCCGGCAGGCGGGGGCATTCCTCCGTGGCGACTACAATCAAGACTAGGCACATCACCAGTACGATCGCCTTCACATGCCAGCAGTTAAACAGCTGCTGGAAGTAACCGGAGCAAGTGCCGAATTTCACCTAGAGCACACAAGTCCCAGCTTGACCTATGAAGGCGTGATGGGAGCCTTCGCACCGCTCAGGTCATTCCTTACCTACAAGATGCAGCTAGCCTCAAATCACACTACGATTCATACGGCGCAGCTCGGTAAAAAGGCCGAGTGTAGGCCGTTATAGCCGGAACCCGAGTTCCCTCACCCGTCCGAGCTGGATGCATCATGTTGCAGAGCACATCTGCGGAAAGTGCTCACCCACCGCCATCACCACCACCACCACCACCACCACCACCACCAGTAGACCAGCAACTGAGGTTGGGCCCCCAGCCCACGTTGCTCAACCACGGCCTGGTAGCTTTCCCAAGAGCGGGCGCGCCTATCAACATAACCGGAGTCGCACTCGCACGTTGCAACCCTACCTTGCCCACCGCGAAACCAAACGTCCCCTTGTCCCGTGGCCAGGGGGCACCGTCGCAGAGAAACTCACCACCTCACTCGCCGAAAAAGGGCAACGTTGTCTCGACTCACGTAGCTGCATACGGGCTGTCGAGCGTCCGAGACGCTTACCTGGGGGCGATCTGGGGACCCCCACCCCTCCCAAACACGTTTCTGGGGGGTACGGCAGCATCGTTCTCTGATGGTGGGCCGGCCGGTGAGCTTTACATTGCCACTATCCCAGATATCATGCTTCTGTCGGGCAGAACTTAGCAGCGGCCCTCCCTTCATGAGCTCTTCTGGCTGGGCGGCCCGAGGCGCACAATGTCAAGCACAAAAAGGGCTCCAGGGGGCGTGCACCAACAGCTCTGGCTCACAGGAAAGCTCGATGCTATCTGCTTCGGCCGATGTTTCAACCTCCGCTAGGAGGTCCGGTAGGAGGAGCGAGGTTGGTGACGAAAGTCGTACTCTGCCCGCCTCTTGGACCTCGGTTACAATTGCCCCAACGAATGCCAAAGCCAGTCCAGACAGAGTCGTGTGTCAACTCTTCTCCCTCGCGAAATGGTACTCATGCGCCGTCCTTCACCGTTGATGGCCCGCAAGCCGGTCGACCTGCCTGATAGCTTAGTCCCGTGCCGGCTCTTGTAGACTATACATGGGGATGGTACACCTTATCACCACACGCTTTCGAAGGCCCGTGGCGGAGCACTGCGCAAGGCCGGAATATTGTCCGTGGATTCCACGCCGGCGTTCAATCGGAGGCGTATCACGGGCAGGCCGACCTGGCCTGGTGCCCAATATGCTCTTTCTGCTCCTCAGCTAGTGCTAGGCGACCCTCCACGACTCGACTGCTGGCAGGATATCTTGCTTCGATATCAAGTGTGCGGGACGTGCTATGCGCGGTGGCGTGCTAGCATCTGCAGGCTCGCTGGTCGACGTAGCACAATGCACGCTGGTGCCAGACGGGCTGCTCTAGCCACAGCATAGGCGGAAAGCTTGTTCTCGATCCGATCTCACCGGCAGCGTCAAGCAATGCGTGGAGTCCAACAGGACTGACCGGTCGAGCAGGTCACAACAGTAGCTTGCTGTCTCTGGTGGGCAGCCCCAAGCACCAGAACGATGTTCGGGACGCTACACGCTGAGCATGGGGCAGATGCTTTAATACCTACCAGAAATAACATGGATGAGGTTTCGGACACCCGCATGAATACCATGCTGAAGAACATGGACATGAGACTTTGACGGACGTGCATGGCGTATCTGCACATCCCCATCGGCCTTTCTGAGGTTTTTCGTGACCCATCGCATAGCACGCCTTCGTGCTGATGATCGACATTCTCAACTTGCCCTGCCGTGAAACCCAAGAAGCTCTCTCATCGGTGTGCCAGTACACACTGATGCAGCTGCCGTGCAACTTCACGCGGAGTTACACAGAGCATGGCAAGTGTGGCCAGCGAGCGAAGCTTGTCATACCCGTGGTTGCTTTTTCCCACTCAGCTGGGAAATTCCACCTGCACATCGAACTGTAACCGACCGCTGGATACCTGACCGTACCATCAATCAGAGAAAGAGAAAAATTCGAACACAATGCGACTGTATCGTTTCTGCTAAATGCGCTCCTGATGATGATCGCAACTCACCGCTTGTTGGGGGCCTGACTGCGCTGAAGGATGGGACGGGATGTTGATCGGTCTGACGCCAGCCTTAAAGAACGTGCTAATTGTCGCGCTGGATGCTTTCGTGTGCATCCACACACAACCCCGGAAATGGAGCGGACGCAAGAATGCACGTTGGGTTGCACCCCGTCAACCCCGTGATGCTGTGTGCAGGTCTGCAGCCTGCGCTGGCCCATCCAATGCGGGCAGTGTCGATGGAAATCCGGTCCGTCAGACGGGGATTGGACGCGTCATCGTCGCTGCCGGTCTCCCTGAATGATGGGCATGAATCAGCTGTAATCGGGAATTTCCCCGCAAACCGTTGATGCACGCTCGCAGACAGAACAGCGAGAACACAGAGCCGGTCCCTCTGACCCAAGTTGCTTTAGCGGATGCGCTTCGCGCACAATTCAGCACACACAAAGGCGACTTGGTCTCCGTAGGACTAACTCACAAGCATATTGAGCACATCTAGCCCACCTGGTGACAGTCTCTGCTAGGTGCGAAATCTTGTATCACCGAACGTGAAATTATAGATCCTCTCAGCCTTGTGGTCGAAAGCCAAGACCAGCCGCATAGACAAGCTTTTGCCCTCTGCGCCCTGAGTCGATCACTGAATGTCGTGCCAGATCCGGCTACCCTAATTGTGTTCGTCTTGGCAGGCGAGATAGGTCAGGGACGGCACAGGAGCGCTTGCACGACACGTCGGTAACACCTTTTCCCAGGTTTCGGCACTAAGGAAAGTAGTGGGAGGGGGGTGGGTGGGATGCAGGCCGCGCGTGACGAGACGAAAGGGCTGCAGGAGTCGTCTCGAGCCGGCGTATCAAGCGTCTCCCCGGCGAGTCGCAGGATTACCATCGTTTTAGGACATGTGCAGAAGCTCATGCATGGAAAGCGGGGCAGACAGCTTATCGGTGTCGGCTCGCCAGAGATCTATCAGACCCCGAGAGGTGAGCGAGCATTACCAGGGCATGGGGCCTTTGATCCATGTCGAGCACCACCAGCTGAGTAGTGTCAAGAAGCCGAGAATGCCGCTAATGGCGTCTAGCAGTCTCGCTGTTGTTGATGGAAAATCCTCCGCTCGGCCGTTGAGTAAGCGACAGGTAATTGCTTGCATTAAGCCGTCGGCTCACAGGTGGTAGGACCGATGGTGGCTTGCGGCCTTCGTCATTTTGGGCGAGCGGTTCCTGTATGTTCGACTTGGCACATTGCAGTTGAGCCAGTCCCAAGTGTCCCTGACAAACTCCAAGAAGCTCGTGTGCGTGTTGGGTCGATCCAGACTGCCTAGAATTTTTCTCGAAGGGCTGGGCATCGGTGTAACCAAGGCCTTGGTGGTGCCCCAATGTAGGGCCTGGAGACACACCACAGCTTGGTGAAGCGCGCGAGACGCGGGAAAATGGCAAGCAGACCATATTCCCAAGTTGGCCGCACAGATCGATACGTGCAGGCTGATGCCTGAGATCAACTACCATCATCCATCATCACCAAGGCTCTCTTCGGTGACTGTCCGGATGGACTACAGTCACATGGGAAGCAAGGCCTGCATGAGCGGCTGGTCACCTGGACGATTCGAGCATCCAGGGAGAAGAGGCGGTCATGGAGGAAGGCGTGCGAAGCGACGTGAAGATTGTCGACGAGGTTGATGCGGTCGCTGTGCGCAGGTCTGGAGCCCGCACTGCGCGCACTGCGGGTAGGCCTCGTCGGATGGGAGCTTTGAGGTCAGGGCCATGGTTGATCGCTGCATTGAGCCCCCTCGTGCGCAAATTACAAACACCAGGTCTCGGCGGTGAGCCCACAGCCTTGGGACCTGCCTTGGCTGGCACCCGAAGGAGGCTTGCCCTGCCTGCGTGGTGCATCCTCCCACAATTGCGCCGTCTGGGCTCACTCTGCCGAGAGGGACGGCTCAAAGTCAATACAAAGCCACGACGGCATCTGATTCTCTCGCCATGTTAGCGGACCACCGAGTGAATCGAGTGAATCGAGCGGGCGAGTCGGCAAGGCCAATGGGATGGACGAAGTGGGAGGCGTCCGAGCGGGCAGATACCGAGGCAGAGGCAATGATGTAATGAGGCGCCCGCGGTAGTCCAATAGCCAGATCTCGCGGGACCCGTCCCCAAGGCCAGTGGCAGGATTTCTTTGTACGTACGCATACTTTGTAATGATCAAGACCAAATTAGAGTCGGAAATCTGGAGACGAGATTCGACTGGGGACGGAAATGTGGAGAAGGGAGGCTGACGGGGATCTGGCGAGCACCTCGTGAGCCTGTGAGCCTGTGAGCCTGTGAGCCTGCTAAGATGACGACAGAAGCCCTGTTCCCTGCCCAGGCGCCAGCCCCTCCCTGGCCTGGCCTGCCCTTGGCCTGCCCGTCAGCCCGCTGACTGCCCTTGAACCCTGGGTGCTTTCGTGGGGTTGCCGATTTCGATTTCGACTCCTCTCGAAACGGTGCGGATCGCCAAGCAGCGCCCTTATACGGAGTACCACAGTACAGACTTGTACGCGCGGGCCTTGTACCGTCCGTCTGGCAAACTGCTGTGCTACCGTTCCCAGGGGAGAGGAGCCGCCTCGCCCTACCTAACCTGTGCTCGACACAGAAAGGACTGGAAATCTGGTTGGCCTCGAACCCTACGGCCTGTCGCCCTCACGTCAACCTCCGCCGCTCTACGCATGACCGACCGACCGTACTGTACACTCAGCAGCGAAAGTCCCCACCTGCCAGCGCGGTGAACCTGTGGGCTGCACTCACTGCTCCTTGCTGCTGAGATGACCACAGCAGGATCTAGTCAATGACCGATGGATGACCACAAGAATCTGCTCCGATCAAGAGCCCACCAAGCTGCCAGCTCTGGGCACGGGGCCTTGGCCGGCCCATGGCAATGTGTCTGACAGGGCGTGGGAGGTCGAGGTCACGGGCCGATCCAACACAATTGGCCAATCGACATGTCAGCAATACGGCAACAGGCCGCCATCACGGAATACCGTTCCTAGATCGTGACCCTCGCTGGCGGAGGCATCTGAGCACAGGCTGACAAAGGAACCCCCGCCTGCCTCGAGACTCAGCAGCCACAGACAATGCCCATTCCCACAAGTGGTTTGCCGCTTCAAGACAACGACGCACGTGGGTGATGCGATCAAAAGAAAGCCCCCCCCCCCAAAAAAAAAAACCACTGACGGAATTGTGCGAGTCTTGCTCAAGCCGACGTTGCCGTGCTCGTCCAATGATAGGCAGGTGCCAGGGACCGGGGATTCGCTTGAATTGTCGGCGGTACGGGGCTCACAAGTCGAGGTACTCGAATGGCCCGGCTTTTCTGGAGAGGCATAGTGCATTTTGCAGCCGTGTCCCGCGGCAATAAAGGAGCCGGATATTACAGAGGACGGTGCAACAGCCAAATGCTCAAAAATCGCTCATTTTTGGAATCCACACTGGTCAGGAGTGACAAAGACTGGACTGTCAAGAATGAGCTGTTCGACTCGATGGGGGTCCCTCGTCCCCATTATTATTGTCGAATCGAACTGGACACGGGGGACCCAGAGGCCAGCAGGCCTCGGCTGGAATTGCATGGCATTAGATACATAGCATTGGCATTGGCATTGGCATTGGTATTGCCCAATTCCAGTCTGCTGGTGCGAGATAGGTAGCCGCCGGCTCCAAGCCAAGCCTCACCGATCGGCCCTGCATCGATGCCCTCGGCCAGAAGCCACCAGGTATGCCAGGTATGCCCGCTGGCATGGCCTCCGCCATTCTGACAGGCTGCCTCTAAGTATGGGTTGGGTCCTGGGTGCTGGATCTCTTGGCCTTGGAAAGCCAGAGAGGCCTGGGAGGGAGCAGGGCGGAGGAGGGGCGGAGGGAGGGCTGGGCAGGGAGTTGCCAACAGTTCAACCTTGCCATGCCCTGTCGTGACCCATCATCACCAACCCCCAGCCGTTCTTGGTCCATCGATATCACGATTGTAGCCTACGGTTGGAGTTGCGCCTGAGTTCCAGGACCAGACTGACTAGGCTGCTAGGCTGGAGCAGGACTCGGGGCGCCTAAACTAGAGCTTGTGCTTGTGCTCCTTGTGCTCGTGTACTGTGCTTGTGCTTATGGTGGGTGGGTGTACCATAGTACCTACTTATGTCGCTGTTGAGACTGGGCATTGCGCAGTCCATATCTCTCGACTGTCGCACTAATGTGCCCTAGCAATGGGATTCCATGATGGTGTGTACAGGATGCAGAGCCGGCGATGATGGATACCCTGGCCGTGCTCATTAAAAGATGGTTCCCATCTTGTACTCGGCATCACTGCTGCTGCTGCTGCTGCTGCGGACCAAGAATGTCCCACCCTGTCCAAAATCTCTTGCCCAGAGCTCAGTGATCGCCGTTGGCGCACTGACTGATTTGTGTGTCGAACAAGCCGAGTGCAAGACTTCAACAGTGACTTGGCTGGTGATGGAGGGCTGGCTGCCCACACCCACGCCCAAGCCCATGCCCACCTCCACATCCACATCCACATCCAATAATACCCACAGTCGCAACCCCCGTCTGCCCGTCCCTTCTCCTGCGTTTCTTCTGGATGTCAAGGTCGAGTTGCATTGCATATTGGATTGGCCTCGCCTCGCCTCGCCGTTCTCGCACCAGGGCCTGCCTGCCTGCGCCTTAGTAGCCTACCAATACGTATCTCCTACCCGGCATACTATGGTACCATACCCTCGTGAACTGGATGGACCCTTCCTGTCTTCCTCGGATATCTATCTCCCTCCCACTCCCACTCCCTCTCTTGCACCAGTCTCTCGTCGATCAACTATTCCAGATCTTTCCTCTTTCCTGTTTCCCACAGCCTGTGAGATCACTGCTTCTGCCCTTGGATCTGATTTCATTTATGATACCCCCCCCCCAACCACGACAACCCAGGCCAATCCACAATATTCCCCGGCTCTTGGCTCTCGACGACTCGCCATCTCGCCTTCTCCCATTGCAACGGTAGATCCCTCACCGTTTCAGGTACTACCCGAGACGCCACCTCGACCTACCGTATCGTTACCATATCACTCTGCCTTCTCGCTGGCTACACAAACCTCGCCTGCATCAGGACGTACTTGCTTGGCAGCAAGTATCAATTTCTCGGCATTGGTCGTACCTGTCTCAAAGTTCCATCGTCACATATAAACCTAAACCACCTGGGGCTTATACCGTCCACCACTCGACGCCTGGCTTATTATTAAGAGCGCGTACTCCCCCCTCCAAAGAAACCCTCCTCGCCTTCGACGCCGTAAAGAATCAACGCACAGCAGACAAGCACGCCTGCGGAAACGGCCAGACACCTCTACTGCCATTCTCCGCTAAGCCCTCCCGGTCCCTCCTCCAAGCGACTTTCGCCCCTCCAATCCCGAAACCCCCGTCGTGGAGGGTGGTGAACTTAGCTGGTCTTGACCCGTGCGAGTGTTCGAGTGCCCAAACACACGCCCACGGGCTCGTTCAGCTGCCTCTTCCACGAGCTGCCAGCCTTCTCTCGCTGTCAGCAGCGGGAAACAGCCTCGACTCGGTAACTCCGGCTGTCCCAAGCCAGCGCGTGTCTGCTCCTCTCTGCCCACTCCAAATCTTGCTGTCCGGCCCTTCTTAGCCGCCTCTCGACGTCTTAGCCTCCTCCTGCCCCCCAGACCAGGTGAGGGGGGAAGCCAGGCCTCTTGGATTTTACTGGGGCAAGCGGCACCACCTCCAAACAAGGACAGCCTTCCAAACTCAATCTAGTCATTAACCTATTCCACTCACTGCCTACCTACCTTCCTCCTTCCTCCCTCCTTCCCGAAGTCCGTAATGGCATCCTCGACCATGCTCGGCCCTCCTGCATTGTCTCAACAACCCTCCCCCGCCCTGATCTCTGCGGCTCCAGCTCCAGCCGCTCCAACCGCTCCAACATCCACCTCAGGTAATTATCCCACCATCCGTTTGCACTTCTTTGTCAACATGTCTTACCCCAGACTGCCAACACCATTCGAGATAACTCAACTCCTACAATCATTCTAGAACAAGCACGAGACGACTGCAGCCTGTCGTCGTCCTCACCGCCACAGTTCGCCTCTGGCACCTCAAATCCGTTGTATGAGGAGAGCGATGAAGACTCCGAGAGTGTTGCCCACAACGAGCCAGTGACGCCCGTGAGCGGCAGACAGTCCTCGGAATTCCGCACTCACAGGGGCCTCGACAACCAAGGTCATCCCGACATCACTGACTCTTCTCTGATTCCCTTCCCCTCAATCGAGTCCGACGCCGCGGCCGTCGCCCAGCAAAAAATCGATTTGCGCAAAGGCCCCTTTGCCAGCCACAACTTCCACGCCAGCATCAACACCCAGATTGCTGCTGATAGCCCAGTCGGCCCTCCAAAGACACCCGCAAGTCCCAGGAAGAGCATATCCACGCGTCCCATCTCGCCGCCCTCCACTGCTAGGACATCCGCCGACGAGTCGCAGACAGGCTCCCTCAAGGATTCGCAACGTAGCACGCGCGCTCCTTCGCGCAGCTTCAAACGCACCATGTCAAACCTCTTCAAGCGCAACGGCCAGCAGGGCGATAACGGCCAACCCGTGGTCGTTGTTGCTCACCAGGACTCGCTAGAGGCCAACCGGAGGTGGTCCATGAACAGGTCAACAGTCACCACGCCTGGCTCCAACACGCCGCCGTCGCCCGGCACACAGACGTCCGATGGCAAGGAGCGCAATAAGAACCTGCTGGCTCCGACGCCTGAGGACTTTCTGCACCACAAGAAGAACCGCGCCTCGACAGGTCTCACGCTCCGCAACCGTGCCGTCAACTTTGCTACCGGCAACGGCCGCAACTCGAAGAAGCAGGAGGGCCTCAGGCGGGCCAGCAGTTTTGACGCTGGTCAGAATCGTGAAGCACAGGACGGCCAGCTCGGCCCTGCGTCTGTGTTTTACGCGAGGCCGGAAGCCGGAGTTGGCGTCAAGGCCCGGCGGTTGAGCCTGAGCCTGCCTGACGAGCTGACAATAGATGTCGGCGACCTCCTGAGCGAGTTTGAGTACAAGCACAAGCATCCGTTTGCACGAAAATTGACGCGGACGTTGGGCAAGGGCGCCACAAGCACGGTCCGTATCATGTCACGCAAGGGATTCCCGGAGGAACTGTACGCCGTCAAATGCTTCCGGAGCAAGGACAAGTCCGACACCAAGGAGGAGTATGAAAAGAAGATCAAGTCCGAGTACAGCCTCGCCAAGAGCCTGCACCATCCTAACATCATCGAGACCGTACGCCTGTGCATTGACCACGGCCGTTGGAACCACGTCATGGAGTACTGCTCCGAGGGCGACCTCTTCAGCCTGCTCAGGAAGGACTACCTCAATGAACCCGACAGGGAAAAAGATCGCCTTTGTCTGTTCAAGCAGCTGGTCCAGGGGCTCAACTACCTGCACAGCAATGGGATCGCGCACCGAGACATCAAACCAGAGAACCTGCTGTTGACAACCGACAGCAAGCTCAAGATCACCGACTTTGGCGTCTCAGAAGTGTTCTCCGGGGTTCACCCTGCCGCTAGGGAATCAGGCGGCGAGTGTGGCAAACAGATGAACGGGGAAGTTCGGATGTGCAACCCTGGGATTTGTGGAAGCCAGCCATACATGGCCCCTGAGGTCCTGGCAAGGGACCAGCAGTACGACCCGCGCCTGCTCGACGTCTGGAGTGCTGCTTGTGTGATGATCGCCATGATTGCATCGAAAAATCTGTGGCAAAAGGCCGTCTTTGGCGCAGAAAACTCCGTGAGCTATACCATGCTCGTGCAGGCCTTCGACAAGTGGAATGCCAAACACATTGACGGCGACGCAACTATCACGGAGAACGACTACCCCGCATACCTACCGTTTGACAGGTACATCAACAGGCCAGCACTCCGTCGCATCCTGTTGATGATGCTGAACCCCAACCCCAAGAAGAGGGCCACCATAACTGAGGTCGCCAACATCCGGTTCATGAAGAACATCCAATGCTGCCAGCCGGAGAGCTACGATGATCCTGACGTGGTGATAGACGCCACCAAGAGTGCCTCGTTCAACCTGAAGACCACGAAGACGTTCTGCCACAACCACTTACCACCAAAATGGGAAAACAGTCACTCCCTGCCACCAATGCCCGGTAAGGCTGGTTACTGATAGAGGCAGCCAGCACTGCCAGCTCTGCGTTGAATGGAACAAAGGCAGCACTTACATTTAATTTTCATGTGGCCGTGGCGGCCTGGCACGATGGATGAGGGATGAGGGACGAGATTCATAAAAGGTTCAACGATTCGCACAGCAGGCGAGGTAGAGATGGGCAACCTTAAGCATGCAGTCATTGGCACAGGCGTTGATGGTTCTTCGAGGCGCGTTGGCTTTGTGAAATATGGCAACGGATTTGTGATATACCACACCACAAGCTGAGCTACTCTGGTGATTTCCGTCTGGTCCAGTCCAGGTGGGCTAGGAGACCTCCATGTATAAAACAGCCAGGGTCCTGCACTACTTTTTTCCAAGATCAAAATGACAGAAATGTTTGGTGCATGATGAGAGAGGAGAGCAAAAGAAAAAGGATCTTGAGCCCAAATGTACATAGCAAATTACAGGTGCGTGTACACATGGTTACAGGTAGCCTTGTTTAATTACAGGTCACTGTTTGACCTACCACATGGAACTGCCTGGGATTCAGCGACGTGGACTTTCCCAGAGCAGTCGGCAGAGTCCTGACAAATAGAGTTTGCCTCCTTGTCCCCGCCACCGCCTCGGGTTGCCATTGTGCAGTGGTGGGTGGTGAACTTGCCCGTCATGTGCACCAGAACCTCCGCTTATCAGTGCTAAGCCTTCTCCCTCTCCCTCTGGTCTTCTCTCCCAATTGCCACAGCCCTGCAGCTGACGGATCTCGAAGCTTGATAGTCCTCTTCCAGTCACCGACCGATCAATAGGCTTCACTAGTCCTACGACTCTCCGATAGTGACAGCAAACGCCCACCAAGCAACCACCACAGCCTGTCGCGGAGGCCGTGAGGTCGACGATCGATGACCGCCCCTGGCAGGTCCCTCGGCCTTGGCAGACGCAAGTCAGACACCTTGTGTGACCCCCACGACCTGCCTGCCTGCCTGCCATCGCCAGAAGGAGAAAAAAATAAACAGCGCAGCACCGGGGGTCCGCACGGGATCTCCCAAGTCCGTACGGTACTCGCAGGTGTGGTCCTGCTCTGCCCCTCCTCCCACCTCTGGTGTTACCACACCTGGCACCGGCGAGACGACGAAAGAGGCGCTCGCCCCTCGTCCCCCCCTCGATGACATGGTTGGCTTCCCCGGATTTTCCCTTCTGGATCCTCCCGCTAGTGCTTTGCTTCTTCTGCTCCTCTGGGGCTTTCCTGGGCTGGCCTTCCTCGCTTTTCACAACCGTGTGTCGCACTGCAGCGTTCTACCGTGGCCTTGGAATGTTCGCTCCGGCCCTCCGGGCGGTTGCCTGCGTCAAGGCCCAAGAGGCCGTGGCTCACTCGGTTGCTGGTCAGCGATTTGCGTGCCAGCCGGGTTAGACGGTCAACCCCTTTGGTGATTGTGAGAAACAGAAACAGGTTGAGAAGTCATATTGATAGCTCACGCGGCCTTGCCAAGCTAGGTACCCGTTGAGGGAGTCGGCCTGTCAGCCTGTCACGCCAATGGTGCCGCCTCGCCTCTGTCATCCCACCCCATGCCAGCCCAGGCACGGCGGTGGTATTGTGATGGAGCTACTGCGCCGGTGGCGTCGTGGGCGGTCATGGTCTCGGGGTTGACAGTAAACCGCGCAAGCCAGATGGGAGCCCGATACGTGAGCACGCGAGGGGCACCACCACCACCACCCCGCCTCCCTGCCCTCGTGCAGCCGTTGTTTGCCTGCAGCCAGGCAGTTCCTCCTGGCCCGGCAGCCCGGCTGAAACAGCCCCATGGGGTTCGGGGCGTTGTTGGTGCGATGCAATGCAGATGCAGACGCAGATGCAGCTGCACATGCAGATGCAGTGTGCTTGGTTGGGTCCGCCGTCGATGGAGCAGTTGTGTGTCTGTCTGGCGTGTCTGGCATCAAGTCCGATGCTGCAAGTCCGCTCTTGCCCTTATCTGCGAGCAATAGGCACGACTGCTTGTCTGCATGCAAAACACTAAATATCCCGAGTTCGGACTAGTTGTCTACGACGGTTGCTCGCTCGCCTGCCAAGTCTGCTGAATCACGAGCATACATGAACCTAGGTTGAGTATGAAATGATCACGGTAGGACACGAACATGCGCACATGGACCGCGGCGCAAGTAACCCGCGATTCCGCCGATGAATAACCAGCTCCCAGTGGGGACAGACCGGCAGCCCGCTCCCCCCCTTCGAGTCCTGACCGGTTCGGTCGAACTCTTCTCCTGTCAATGCGGCCGGTGCCGCTAGGATCGATTCCTTGGCCTGCAAGGTCTTGCGTCGGCGGGCCGCACTCGCCATCCGAGGATTGTCCCGTCCCCAAGTTCTTTGGCTCCTGACTTCAGCCCTTAGGTCCCGCCAAGAGACTCAAGCCCCTCTGGGCGATGACCTGGATATTGCAGCGCAGATCTTAGTATTTGGAAGCTTGATGCAGCTTCCGGGTCTCCCAGAACGATGCCCCGTCGCCGCTGATCTATTTTTGTCGGGCATGCAGGACGTGTGTGTGTGTGCTGGCCTTTCTTGGGGTGCGTACTGTATGTACCGTACCGCTCATGCGGATTCCGACGCACTCGAGGGGGCGCGCCATCATCCTGACCGGAGACCGACCAGGCAGTGCTCTGTTCTTCCAGTGCTCTTGGGACATGGTAGATCAGTGGGGATGAACACCGCCGAGCCCCAAGTGCCGGCCCTCTTGAGGCTGACAATGGCTCGGAGGGCAACCGACATAGTCCTGAGGTCACCAAATTCCCCTCGAGTCGTCACTCCGGAACGGGTCGTGAGACACTTGCTGACAGCTGCCCCAGCTACCAGAGTGTCAGTCTCACTGGGCGGTCTTACAATCTCTTGGTAAATACACAGCACGAAGCTGCCTGGCCTGGCTGGCCAGCGAGGAGAGAGATTTCCGGGGCCACCAGTGCCCAAGGGACAACAACGGCCATGTATCTCGAGTTGCCCTCCGTCGACCCACCGTATTCCCAACGTCTCGTGCGACCTCTGCCAGCTGAAAGCCTTGGCTGTACCGCCTTGGCTGTGCCGCCGATCGGAAACTAGAATTCCCCTGCAGACGGTCAATCTCGACGAGGGCGGGAGAGAAGGGATTCGTCCGGTCTATTGTGTGTGGCCCTCTGCCCAGCCTTGCACGGTCACGGGCGTCGCATCGGGGCGTCGTTGCACAGGTCCAGAACGCTCCCGTCTACCCAGTTGGGCCTCCAGCCTCGCACTGCACTGCCTCTGCCAGCCGGCGTGGGCATGGCAGGGCACGAAAAGGAGAACCCCAAATCAAATCAATTTTAGACAAGCTAGACGCATACCAAGACGGGTAATGCGCAAGGACAGAAAACGCGCACACGCACATGCCCGCCCGCCAGCACACCTATCCGGCCCAGGAGATCGCCGGCCCCTTCCGTCGTCATTGACACCGGGGAAGCAGCCAATTCGTCCATCGGGGCGCGAGGGGTGGAATGGGCGGGCAAGGAAGGGAAGCCGGCAAAGGTGAAGAGGCAGAGCAGCACCAGACAGTCCCGTCTGCCAGTCGGGCCAGCTCACCAACAGACGAGCAGCGCTCTCCCAACCCCCGGGGGGACGAGGCGCTGTGCTCCCACGATGAGGCATTGTCTCAACAACGGGGNGGGGGGGGGTGCCGGCGTGCATGCTGCGAGCACTACAGTCTTGGCCAGTGAAACAAACCGCCAAACCGTCCCCCCGTCCTCCGTACCTACATATAACGGAGCGGCTTGGCGCCAATCGGCGGCTGTCGCGTCGTTGAACCGCCAAGTCGCCTATAGAATGTGACAGCCACCCTTCAGACAACTCCAGCACGCACATATACGCACACACACACACACACACACAAACGACACGACACCATACGACGAGGCCGGCTGCTACGACACGGAAACACAGCGAACAACACCCAACTTGTCTATCGTTATTGCGCCCAGGGAAAAGCAATACGGCCCGCCCTTGCCCCCTTGGTTTAATCTCCCCATGCTACCCCAAACCTGCTGCTCCTCTACCACCGGGGGGGCTAGCCAAGGTGACACCCTCCCAGTCTTTCTTTGTTCCCACACACACACACACACACACACACACACACACAGGAGGCCCGGGGGCGATGCAAGTGGCCAGCTTGGCGCGGACACCGGAGGACCGCAATCCCGCCGGCAGTTGGGGGGGGGGGAGTGAGCTGGTGACTGGACTGCAGTTTACCGCCTGCTTGCCAGGGGGCCGTATGTGTGTTTGTCTGCGTGCGCGCATGCGGCGTCTTGTTTGTGGTTTCGAAACCGGGGAGCGGGAAAAGAGCGGTATGAGGAAGCAAGAGTAGTGCGCTCGTGCATGGATGCGTCGCAGTCCTGCCCCGGTATCTCCCGAATAAGATGGCTGTGAGGCCCAGGAGGGAGGTGCATGCAGTGCACGGCGAAAGCTTGTCGAGGCAGCCCCAAGCCTTTTTGCTCTGCCCTTCTATTTGTTCCCGCTGGGGGGTTTATTCAGCCTCTGCGAGTGACCTGCGCTGGGTTGCCTCGGGCGAACCCGAGGATGACTTGGCCGAGGAATCTTGTTTAGACATGCCTTTTTGGCTTGCTTCGCCCCGGATGCCGGCTAAATTCTGGCAAGGCCTGTGGACTCGGCTCCCGGACGGTGCACAAAGTCTTATCATGTTGTTCAGCTTGATCCGCGAAATGCACGGTGATAGAAAAGACCTCGTGCGGCCGTCGATTCTGATTGGGGGTATGTATGTATGTAATGCCTAACAAAATGCTCCTGCCAACGTGAACTCCCGCAAGTAAACTCCTACGACCGATACCCTGTTGTGACATTATCCTGGACCGCCCAGGGCGTTGTTCTGGTGTGCGCGTGTGTTTGTTGTATTCACATGCTCACATTGGTGAGATGAGGTAGATGCCTTAGCTGTCTCGTCTTATCATACCCGCCACCAGAATACAGTCCACTCGTACTAATGCGTGAGGCCTTCGCTGGTGACATAATCTGGAGGAGGTTCGTCTTCTCCAGTGTTCTCCATCCAAGCGTCGTACTCGTCATCGGCCACGCCTTGACCCTGCGACTCGGAGGTGCCGAGGGAGTGCTGGCTTCCTGCTGAAGGCTTGGCGGGAGGTATGCCGCTGCCCATCTCCCCAGGTGACCCATCCATCGCGAAAGGGCCCAGGTCTTCTTCCGCATCCTCTACATAAGGACGCCGATATGCATCTGCCTCATCAGGCAGCGGGCTTGTAGGTTCCGAGTCTGCGATCGGAGCCTCGACCACGAGCATGTCCTCACCCTGTCTATGCATTTCTTCTTCTGTCCGCCGCCGCCGCTTAGGCAGAGGAGGCGGTGGGACAGGCCGTCGTTTAGTGTCCTGGGCTTTCGCATCAGCAGATGCCCGCTCGGGAAGCGGAGGAGCAGCTACCGGCTTTCTTCTGGGCACTGGTATTGCTGTCTTCGTCTTCTTGTCCGGCATTGGCAGAGGGATGCCGGGAGGAGGCAGAGGTCTGCCCCCGCCGATTGGCTTGCTCAGGTCCAGTTGAGGTTCCGCCTCGCCTTCATGTCCATTCTTCACCGGGTCATTCGCATGGCGCTGCAGTGCGTTCAGACCCCATCGCCGCGCCGCCCCAGCTGCGCTAGATACCGCAGCGAGACTGGTCGGAATCCGCTTGATCGAGTCCGAATTCGAGTTCCCAGTCGCTGTTGTGGACGCAGAATCCGAGGTGTTCTCCCTTTTCAGGAAGAGCCCACGTGTTAGGGAGCTTGCATTCGTCTTGGCTGATTTGACAGATGGAGTCGGGGAGGTGCCAGGCCCAGACCCGGCCTCGCCCGTATTGCCGTTGCTGTTGGTCGAAGATGCGGTACCCCGGCGTGGGAGCTTGGGCGTCTCCTCTTGCTCCGTCTCCTTGTCCGTGGTCTCTTTGGACGAATTGTTGGAATGCCCGGAGGCAATTGATATGACCGAATCTCTGTGTGGAGACATGAGAGGAGAGCCTGACCCAGGAGCAGCCTTCGACCTGGAAGAGAGTCTGGCCATGGCACTAGCTGCCGGGCTCTCTCCTGGCGGAGACGAGGGCTTGAAGACATCAGCGTTGACGGTTTCAGTTGAAACAATTGGGATAGGCTCTCCAACGAAAGAGCCAGACCTCATAGGCCGCTGTTTCGTCTGGGTCTCTTTCTTGATGTCGACACTTGTAGATGAAGCGTCCGGCTTTACTTGCTTGTGGTCCACACTGTCCACCGTAGGCGAAGATGGATTGGTTTGCGGGATTTTACTGCCCCTACCTAGCTTGAGCCCAAACAGACTTGTGGATGGTGACGTCTGCATGGGCTCGATCACAGGCATGCTCTGACTCTTCTCCATCAGGGGCAGCTCAGAGTTCGGAGGCGTTCCGGTGTCCAAAGTCTCAACATCGTCGACTTCGCCTACCTGTGCTGCCACGGTCTCCGGATCCAGAGATGGTTCCACGACATCGTCCCCTTCAAAAATGCCGCCTCTCCATTTCTTGTGTTCGGTCTTGAAGAACGGGGTGTCGTCCCAGAATGGCAAGACGAGAGTCTCTGCGACGACCTCTTTGATGCGAGCCTCGATCTGGCGAAGAATCACCGTATATGTGATCTGCCTCGAGCTCACAATGGGTTCTATGGTCATTTCCATCTTCGGCATCTGTGAGAAGGAAAACCACACGCGGTTGCTGGGAGGTGGCTTGATTTTGAAAAGCAAATGCCCTTCAATTTTGCGCAGCGCGACGGACAGAACCAAGTCGACCTCGCGAGCCTTGAGGCGGGTCCCAAGGTCAAGTCGAGCAACGGCAGCAACCTCGATTCTGAAATTACCCGTGTACTTGACGTCAGCTTCCATACAGCATTCTCCTTCGACCGTCAGATCCCTGTGGCGGAGGTTTGTAAAGTACGGAGCGGACTCTCCAGTGTCGATTTTGCGAATTTCGATACTGGACAAGAACGCAGGGCGCTTGACCCGACTGATCTTCTTGGTCAACTTCTCCCGGATGAGAGCTTCAATGTCCGCAGTCTTGTAAAGCCCTAGGAAAACCCTCCCAATCATAGCATTGAGCCACCTGCTCTGAAGGTGCTCCTCGGACGAATGGAGCTTCTGCACCAAAGAAATGACGTTCTTGACGTCGAAAGTCAGAGGCCGCGCCGCGCGCTCTCCGGTAGGGAACGCCTGTTCCTGATTTCGAAGCAATGCGAAGTAAAAGTCCTCCTTTGCCGAGCAGTTTTCCGAGAAAAGGTAGAAGGGCTTGGAGATTTGGCTATCTGGCGTCGCCTCCGACGGGCTGCCAGCCCGTCGCGACAGACAAATAGCATTCCTCTTGATAAAAAGCTCGCCTTCCGGTGTCACGTCACCGCCGGAATATATGCTGACGTCGTGGTGGGTGAGGGATATGACATGTCGAACCTCGAGCTGCTCATCATCGTCGAATAACATAAGATGACCATGCCTGCAAGTAAGGCAGGTCAGTCGGGGACGAAACTGTGGCTTTGGAGAGGTATGTACCTTAACACCACGTAGAAGACATTTCCGGCCTTCTTCGGCCGTAGGCTGACGCTTTTGCCGTTGTCCAAGGGATTCGGGTTCTGCTTCCTGTCGAATATGCTCCGATACATAGTCTGGTACACACTCTGACTGGGCGCTGCGACTGTCGTGGAGCCAACCGGCGTTGATCGTTCGATGGGCTTGGCATTGATCCCCATGGGCGTGTACTCTCGACACACGGCAAAGTAGCCGGCTGCAGTCTCTGCCTCCTGCGGACCGGTGGCCTTTGCCTTTGCATGTTCCTTGTTTTCCTTCTGAGCAGCCTGCAGAGGCGCGAGGTCGTCGCCCGGCTGGACGAGGTCGTCTGCTGCATTGACTCTGCCTGGTTCGGCATCTTGTCGGCGAGGGAAGGTGAGGTGGGCATGCAGAAAGATCGCAAGGACGAGGAGAGGCAGAAAAGTGACGCCACCCAGGAGGTAGATCAACAGGAAGGTCGTCCAGTCCCCCATTGTTGCGTTCTTGGGGCGAGGGTGGAGGCCGGCGAAGCTGCAGTAACTCGAAAGCAGACTCGGAAGGTCGGTCGAGGTGTTACGCCCTCCCTCGCTTCAGTACGCAGCATGAAATCATGGGGTTGAATTAGTTGTGGGCGACTGATCCGACGTGGTCATTACATCGCCTCTGCTACGGAGGGATTCGGGGCAGGCCAGAGGGCGAAGGGGAGGATGAGAAAGGATTACATCCAACGTGTCGGGTTCCTATCATCAGCCGCGTTTGGAAGTGCGTGTGTGTGTCTGGCAAGGTCCTCGCTGCTGGCACTGGGTAATTTGGGAGCTAGCTCCCGAGTCCCGAGGCCCCCCAGTCCCGCAGTGACGCAGCCTCTGGCGGGGCCCGGGGTCATCAGATGAGCCTCAAGTCTTGAACATGCCACGCCGAGATTTCAGGGGCAGAAGTACTTGTGATTATTACTGGCAAATTGCTGTCGTATTTCCTGACATCAGAGTGTGTCTAGAAGAAGAGTCTCTGGAATTGAAGGCCTCGATAAAGTGGATGGCCCTCGAGAACTCCGATATGCGCTTTCACGAAAGCATATTTGGCAAGACGGCCCCCCTCGTTTGTGAGAGCCAGCCAGAATGATGGGATAGCCCCCTCACACATCGGCATGAGACATCAAATACTTCGCAGAGGGCCAAGCCTGAATGCTTAGCGCATCTTACTTCCGAGCCACAGAAATCAATACTGCCTCTACAATTCAGGAATCATTTTATGAGTGATGAGGATGATGGAGGACATTGACAATGTGATTGCAAGTGATCAAACCACGGTGCAAATACGAAATGGCACAGCAGATGGCACAGCTCGCACCGGGTTCCACATATGGGTTTCTATATTTGACCGAAGACCGTCAGATGTAAGCGTGCTTCGTCATAAAATCCTGAACCGCCACGCCAGTCTCAAGGCACGATACACAGAGCGGTGTCCATAGCTGTCCCGACTTAGCATGTCTGGACATTACAACGTCTAGGTCATTCAAGAGCTCGCGGAACGCCGAGATACTACCAGGAATGTGCTATTTCGCCCTTTTGTGCATCTGGGCAGCGACCAGAGGGAAGGCTTGGGCAGGTTGACGTGCTGGCTGGGCTGTGACGAAATGTGGCGCAGAGGTGGAAGGTTAAGAGACCGTGGGTTGGTTGTTACACAACATCGTGCCTATCAGTATGTACTACACTAGAAGGGGGGGGGCGGTTGGGATGTAGGAGGGTATCGGGTAGGAGCGTGGGAGTCGAGTGAGTGAAAATAGGAGGATGATGAGGCACAGGTACGAATTGTGATGCAGTACCCAGCTTCAAGTTCACTCGTCCTGGTTAATAAGCCATACCTATCATGAGAGCCGTGGTCTAGGGCTCCATGGAATATAGCACCTGGTAGAGCTGATCGGACTGTCAAGACTCTGTGTAGATACTAGATTTCGAGAAGCCCAAGTGTGGTCATTCACCTGGCCCGAACCCATAAGAATGAGCAGAGCCCTGTCAGATCATCCCGCGGTCTAGCAACGACCGCATCTGAGGAGCCGGAAGCTTGAGATCTCGAAGAGAGGCCCTATTCCTCCAATTCAGTCCATGGGCACATCACAGCGCTCGGCAGGCTTATGTCGTGGATTTGTTGATTGTCGCTTTGCAAAGCGTCTGGGAACCGTGATTCCTCTCAAGAGCGTACACCACCACTCCGGACCAACATGCTACGTGCATCCGGTCATTTGCCCGCCGACGAACATCCCCACGGGTGATCCCCTGTCACCATGAAACACGGTCGGGAAGCCTTTGGATGTGTCGTTGGTTCATCTTTTTTAATTTCCCTAAAAGCATTGCCACTTTCCATACCGGACCATGCTAGAAATCTTTCCGTGCCGTATGTGAACCCCGTGCAAAGACAAAGCAAGCAATCGTAAACCGCCGAACCCTCCCTGATCTTCCCGACCTTAGATGGTGGTCTCGTAGGCGACAGGTGCCAGGGTCTCCACTGGGCTGTCCTTGTATGAGATGGTGCGGGCCTCGCGAGGGCCGATGGCGTGCCTCTTGACCTCGACGGTGGTGCCCTCGGCCTTTGCCTTTGCCTTCAGGGCGGCGTTCTCCTTCACCCGGCGCAGGAAGTCCTCTCGGGATCGCGACAGACGGACGTGCTCGATGCGGAGGTTGACACGCTTCTCGATGTATCGGTGCTTGACCCGCTTGTAGATGATGACACCGACAGCGGACTTGGTCACGTTGTAGACGACACCGGTCTTGCCGTGATAGACCTTGTGGGGCATACTGTGTTCGCAAAATGTCAGGATTTCGTGATTTCGTGATCCTGTCGAGGTTCGTCGCAGCTGCTCGGTGCGGAAACTTACCCCTTCTGGACGGCACCGTTGGCCTTGATGTCCACGATGTCACCGACCCTGAAGCACATGTTAGATGCCTCCCTTCCCAGCTACGTAAATTTCGGCTTCGATATCGGCTTACTTGTACTGGCGCAGGTAGGTAGACAGAGGGATCATACCCTTCTTGCGGAAATCGCGCGAGAAGGCATACTGTTTGACGAAGTGTCAGCATTTCGACGTCCCAGGCCAGAACCCATATCCCTTGATCTCGTTTGATTGTGTATGGTACGTACGCGAGTGCCTGCACGGAGACCAGCGGCGTGACCCATCTTGACTGGTTTGTTGGGTGATTAGTTGAGGAGGTTATCGTGGTGGTCGATTCTTGCTGGGGGCGTGTCGCAGGAGGTCACTAACAAAGATCGCAAAGGTTGGGCCTAGGTGGACTCCGAGCAGCGTTTTCCCACTGGGGCACTAGAGCCAACCCTAGCACACCAAATTTTGGAAGTTCCACACCACGTGACCCATGGACCCACCTGCTTCCTCTGATTTCAAGCAAACCAAAGTCCCCAAACTTTTCCTTCCACTTTCGCAACAGCAGCGTTGATAACCTCCATAATCCGCAACACCAGCAAACATGGCGCCGCTCTCCTACTCCAAGACGGCCAAGGTGCCCAGAAGGTACAGTCGACTCAACAACAACGCGATCGGCGTTTTTGACATTCGCTAACTCGCATTTGAACAGACCCTTCGAAGCCGCTCGTCTGTCAGTATAGCCCGGCCACTGAGCAGGAGCTTGTCTCTGCTTATGTCGAAGGTGCACCGCAACTGACCAGTATCACACAGCGACTCCGAGTTGAAGCTCGTCGGCGAGTATGGTCTGAAGAACAAGCGTGAGGTCTGGCGTGTCCAGCTCACCCTGTCCAAGATCCGTCGTGCTGCCCGGTACGTATTTTGAACTTCTTCACGATGCACAAACACGTGCCCCAAGTGATGGAGCCTTTGGAGAACTAACAACCCCCCAGTCAGCTGCTCACCCTCGACGAGAAGGACCCCAAGCGTCTCTTCGAAGGCAACGCCCTGATTCGCCGTCTCGTGCGTGTCGGTGTGCTCGATGAGTCCCGCATGAAGCTCGATTACGTGCTCGCCCTCAAGGTCGAGGATTTCCTCGAGCGTCGCCTCCAGACTTGTGTCTACAAGCTCGGCCTCGCCAAGTCCATCCACCACGCCCGTGTCCTGATCCGCCAGCGCCACATCCGCGTGGGCAAGCAGATCGTCAACGTGCCCTCCTTCATCGTCCGTCTCGACTCCCAGAAGCACATTGATTTCTCCCTGACCTCGCCCTTCGGTGGTGGCCGCCCCGGCCGTGTCCGCAGAAAGAAGGCAAAGGCCGCCGAGGGTGGCAGCGGTGACGCCGAGGAGGAGGATGAGGAGTAGAGTATACCCATGCTCTCCAACCAGGTTCTTTCTCCGACGGAATGAAGGTAAAAATGCATTTGGGATTGGGCAGCTAGGTTTGCTGGTCACGGAAACGGAAACGGAGTTTTGCGTCATCGATCAAGGCATGCGATGCGACGCCATTAGGTCAATGGAATACATGAATGACAAGACACGTTTCTTCCCAGGCTTTGTGACTGTATCTTCTTGTGTTTGTGCTACGCCGTAGGTGCCTCTAGTCATAAGGTGGCATGTTACGTACCCACCACTGAAAGGTTGCGGTTGACGGCCGCCTCGCGCCTTGAAACATGTAGATGCTACTCTTCCAAGCCCTGCTAATGTACGAGTTCATCCTTGCCCAAGAACTTAGCCAAAGGGTCATCAGCGGCTGTTCGCTTTCGCCGGTACTCTTCAAGCTCTTCCTCCGTGATGCCACTGGCCATCTCTTTCCTCGTCCGTTTGAGGTTCTGCTTCTCGCTCCCTGCCTCATCAGTCGCGACGGCTTCCGGGGCGTCAGCATCGCCCTCACCAGTGTCCTCAGCTGCTTCTTCGAGCAGGTTTGCGCCGCTCCGCTGCTTTTCCGAAGCCTCCCAGGCCTTCTTGCCGTCCTCGCCTGTGCAGTAGCTGTTCTTAATCGTGGAGTGGCAGCATTCATACCCCCACTGGAAATTCGACCACCAGCTGCCCCATACCGATGTGTGGTTGTTGATATAGACATCCTCCGGGTACTTGGACTTCGCAGACGTCTTGGCACCCTTGACGAGGCCGTGCTCGTCGTATTCGACGAAGTGCTCGTTCTCCGTGACGGTCATGCCTCTGAGCGCGGCTGGCATCGACTGAGTGCTGTCACCGTACAGCTCGCGCAGCTCCTTCTCCCTCTCCAGCTTCTTCCTCTCGGCCTCTTCTCTCTCTTTCTTCCGGTAGAACTCTCCTGCCGTCGGGTTCGCCTGGAGATGCTGGCTCGTATCGCCCTTCTTCTCCTGGGCCTCCCACGCGTATCTTGTCGCGCGCTCGAATTCGGCCGCATCGCCTGACCCGCGCACAAAGCCCTCCTCCGCGAACAGCTCGGCAGCCTTGTCGGCTGTCGCGCCAGCATCGACGAGCGTCCTCGTCTTGGGGTCGTATTTGGCCGACTCCAGGTCGAGGTTCAGCAGATACTTGGCCGTGTCCTCGCGTATGCGCAATTGCCTCGTTGATGTGGGCTGGTGCTTGCTCATGTCAACGTCCTCGGCGTACTTGTCACCTGCATCGCCGCCACCCTCTTCCTCCCCGTCCTCCTCGTCCTCTTCGGCTTGCTTCTTCCGCATCTGCCGCCTGAGCTCTGCCATCTGGTCATACTCCTCCACGACGTGCTTGTAGTCCTTGGCCTCGTAGCCATTCCACCGGTCGCGCTTCGCATCCCAGCTGAGCTGCACTTCCTGCACCACGTCGTCGGCCTGGATGTTCTTGCCGGTGTACTTTGCGCCCTTTTTCCTGGGCCTCTCGAGGCAATCCTTGGCCTTGTGGCCCATTGCGCCGCAGTTCTCGCAGGCGCCCTTGCGGAACTTGGTGGCGGCTTTGCCCTTCTTGCCCCGATCGTACCATGTTGAGTCTTGCTCCTTCTTCTGAAGACGCTGATGCTCAAGGTAGTCTGTCTCCTCCCCTTCTCCTGCATAGAATGGTCGCTTTGAGATGAAGTTTGGGATGTAGGCGTTCTCTTCCTTGTTGGGCGCAGTCGCATCCCGCCGGGGGGGCGGCGGAGGCGGCGGAGGCATGACAGCAAGTGATACGGTGCGTTGAAGTCGACGATTTGGGGAGGCAGTAGCGGCCTGTGACCGTGCGGTGCAAAGTATTCAGAGAAATTGCAATCTCAGGATTTCCATACCACTCGGGGATAGAATATGAGGGGATGAGGGCAAGTTGACTGGATCGTCGAGCATAGATGGTTTTTGGAGTGGCAGCCCAGGCTAGGGTCAGGGTTGTTGCAATGTTCTTTGGTTTCGCTGAGGCCTGCAGGTAGTCAGTCCATGTACCTAACCTAGTCTACCACCTGGATCATTACTACGTAGATATGGGCCCGAATCTTATTACGCGACACTGGAATCTCAATCTTTGGGCATTTGGAGCTCATGAAGGTTGTCCTTCTGAAATTGTGGTCAACATCCAATCCCCTGTAAGGTCTGCAGGCAGGTGGACATCGGTCTTTCAATTTGCACGTGCAGTTGGCGTTGATTTGGCGTCGGAATACCGAACCCAAGGGTTAGTGGGTTAGTGCGTACAGGCTGCCGCGACTCACTAACACGCTTAGGGAGCGCGTCCTCGACCGTCAGAGAAACAATGCAAGTCTTGAAGCCCGGCTCCGAGACAGTTCCACTCTGCTCAATATTCTGCGGCAAGCCAGCCAGCAGGCAAGCAAGCCCGCCCCCTGGATGCCGAGTCGTTCGCCTCTCAGCTGTGAGATGAGACGATGAGCCGCACTCGCGTTGGCCTTACTCTGGCAGGGCCAACTACAGACCGTCATGGATGGCTTGCCCTTCAGGGTTCGTCAGAACTGCATCGATTTCTACCAGGCCACTCCGACCAGATACGACCCTCAGCTTCGCAATGACATCCGCCCGGACCAGCTGTCCAAGGAGCCAAAAGTCCCCGTCATTCGCATCTTTGGCTCGACCCAGACTGGGCAGAAAGTCTGCACCCATGTCCACGGCGCGTTCCCGTATCTGTACATCGAGTACACTGGCAGTCTTGCGCCTGACGAGGTTGGCGCATACATCTACCGCCTGCATCTCTCCGTCGACCATGCCTTGGCTGTGTCCTACCGCAAGGACACATACAGTGACCATGCCAAATACGTCGCCCGCATCACGCTCACAAAGGGCGTGCCCTTCTACGGCTTCCATGTTGGATACCGCTTCTTTCTCAAGATTTACATGTTCAATCCCATCGTCATGACCAGGTTGGCCGACCTATTGCACCAGGGCGTCATCATGAACCGCAAATTCCAGCCCTACGAGGCACACTTGCAGTATCTGCTGCAGTTCCTGTGTGACTACAACCTTTACGGCTGCGACTACCTCGAGGGTTCGAAGGTGAAATTTCGCTCTCCGGTGCCCCAGTACAGCGACGAGGATGAGACCTCCATCCACCTCTGGCACAGCCGGTCCGTCTCTTCTGAGAACATCACCGATGACCACACTTTGCCCCGCGTCAGCCACTGCTCCATCGAGGTCGACATATGCGTCCAAGATATACTGAACCGCAAGATGGTAAAGGAGCGGCGCCTGCATCATGATTTTGTCGAGAAGGATCACCCTCTTCCAGCCAGTATGAAATTGGTGCACAGCATGGCCGGCCTGTGGAGAGACGAGACCAAGCGCCGGAAACGAAGGATGCTCATCACGAACCCGGGCAGCAGTCCGTTCCCACCCGAGGTGCTTGTGTCCATGTCGGCCGATCCCCGTGAGTCTCAACCCCAGGGATGGGTCCACGAGGAGGAGTATGTGGAGGACATCAAGAAGCTCGTCGCCGAGGAGGCGAGGGCTAACAAGGACACAAAGCTATCTTTCGAGGACTTTGTGCAGCCCGTCCCATTTGAGGAGACTGTCAACACAACGCTGCAGTCTGTCGAAGATCTCTATCCACAAAATCTGCTGCCTTCCTTGGGTCAGCCCCCCCAACTCGTCCAAAGGGACCAGAATCCCTGCGACGGCGTGGTAGTCGACGAGAAGGGCATCCTCGCCGCAACCCAAGAGGGCGATGCGGATATGTTCCCTGATGACTCAGATGAGGAGCTGTTACAAGGGGTGACCCGTTCTCAGAAGTCTTCTGAACAGACTTCAGAGCCCAATGTAGAGACAGCCCAAGCTAACAATGTGAGGCCAAGGACGACAATCAACAGGCTCCTCGCTCCCGGGGCCTCGGTGGGACGAGTCAGCGGCGGATCTGTGTCTACAGGAACCGGATCTGCCGTGCCACAGACTATCGATGGCCTGCCTCACGGTGTTTGCTTCAGTGGCCAGAGAACGGGCCAGCTTCCCGCCCTCCCCATCATGGAGGAGTTGATTGATGCGGCTGACAGGGAAGGCCTGATCTCTAGGGATCCCCTGGCCCGAGCCGGACTGGAGAGTACGAGTCTGCCATCGAAGCGGCAGAGCGAGTCGAGTGTCGAGGCATCCAGCGCCAAACGGCCTAAGATCGACTGTGCTGTTGTTGAACAGGCCCTGTCGGCATCGACGACGCTCGTCAACGGTGGCGGCAAGAGTTCGGAGCGTCGCTCAAGCACCAACACACAGCGACACGTCAGATTCCACTACTCACAGGCAGCAAGACGTTCCAGGAATGGCGCCAAATCTAAGAGAGAGGACTACCAGAGCTTGGGTTTTCCAGTCGTCAAAGACCCCAATGATCCGAGTACGAGAGTACGCTTGAGCCAACAGAGCAGCTCGCAGAAGAGTGATGACACGAAGGCAGACAGGAAGCTCCACAAGCCATCGAGCTCGACAGATGAGGCTTCCCCTGTTACGTCGAGCAGTGAGAGGTCTGGCGGGCAGCTTCCCTCTCCTTCACCCGTCAAACAGGCTGTCTTGAATTCACCACTGGCACCGTCGCCGACCAAACTTCCCGACTTGGGAAATCGCTGGAGCGTTGTTCTAGAGCACCACCCGCCATCGGCAGCAGACGTATGTGCAACCATGCAAGACAACAGCTTGCCTGATGTCATTTACCAAGACGCATTTTACGGCCAGGAGAAAGACGTGCCGCCAAGGACGAGAGAGTATGCTGGGAGAGAGTTCCGCCTTGAGGGAATCTCTGTGCCATTCCTGCCTGATTTTGACGCCACAGGCAAGTCGCCTGCCACATACGGCCATAGTGTAGATGGCAGTTCAAGCGTCAAGAAATGGTCCGAATTGGAGTATCAGAAGAGAGGCCGTCAGTGCTCATTGAGAAGTTGGGAAATCGCCGAACCGCCGCCCACGTTTCAAGAAGTCAGTGACTGGTGGGCCACGAAACAGAGAAAGAGAGAAGGACCCACCGGGCCCCAGGTCAAAGAAGCCACCTCTGCCGGACCATTTCCCACGCAGAAGCCCTTCCTCTCTCAGATACAGGGAGCCACGCCAAGGAATAAGCATGGCTTCAAGTATTCCCAGAAGAAGAGAACCACCAGTGTCCAGCACGAGGCCCAGTACATGAGCACGATGAGCCTTGAGGTTCATGTAAACTCTAGAGGGAAGCTCGTCCCTAACCCAGAAGAAGACGAGATCCAATGCATATTCTGGGCCACGAAGTCAGATGAGAACTCGCACGACAGCAGCGAACTCCCCGAGAGCACTCTGGCTGGAATCATTGTGGTGTCGGAGGATGGTATGATTGCGCAGCGCATACGACGCCATACGAAGGTAGAGGTGGTGGAAGAGCCTTCAGAACTCGACGCCATGGTCCGTATGATTGAAGTCGTCAGGACTCACGACCCTGACGTTCTCGCCGGTTATGAGGTACATGGTAGTTCTTGGGGCTATCTCGTTGAGAGAGCCAGACTCAAGTTCGACTACAATCTTTGCGACGAATTCTCCCGTATGAAGTCACAATCTCATGGCCGCTTTGGCAAAGAGGCCGATCGCTGGGGCTTCAACACCACTTCGACCATCCGCGTCACTGGTCGCCACATGATCAACATCTGGAGAGCAATGCGAGGGGGGTTCAATCTACTTCAGTACACCATGGAGAATGTCGTGTGGCATCTGCTCCACCGTCGCATCCCCCACTACTCATGGCGCACACTCTCGGATTGGTATACTAGCGCCCGTCATAGAGACCTTGCCAAAGTCCTGCGATATTACATCACGAGAACCAAGATGGACATTCAGATACTTGAAGAGAACGAGCTTATTCCTCGCACCAGCGAGCAAGCCCGCCTTCTAGGCGTCGACTTTTTCTCCGTCTTCTCCAGAGGCTCACAGTTCAAGGTCGAATCTATCATGTTCCGGATCGCCAAACCCGAGAACTTTGTCCTGGTCTCTCCCAGCAGGAAACAAGTTGGCGGTCAAAATGCACTGGAATGTCTACCGTTGGTCATGGAGCCTCAGAGCGCCTTCTACAACAGCCCGTTGCTCGTCTTGGACTTCCAGAGCTTGTACCCTAGTGTCATGATTGCTTACAACCTATGCTACTCCACCTTCCTTGGGCGGATCGTGAACTGGCGAGGAACTAGCAAGATGGGTTTCACCGACTACAAGCGCCAAGAGCGGCTGCTAGAGCTCCTACAAAACTATATCAACATCACACCAAATGGTATGATGTACACCAAAGTCGAGATTCGCAAGTCTCTCTTGGCAAAGATGCTGACCGAAATCCTGGAGACCAGGGTCATGGTCAAGAGCGGCATGAAACAAGACAGGGAAGACAAGACGCTTCAACAACTCTTGAACAACAGGCAGCTGGCCCTCAAGCTTCTCGCGAATGTTACCTATGGTTACACGTCAGCCTCATTCTCTGGACGCATGCCCTGCTCCGAGATAGCAGACAGTATTGTTCAGACTGGCCGCGAAACCTTGGAGCGCGCCATTGCCTACATCCACTCCGTCGAGAAATGGGGCGCCGAAGTCGTCTACGGCGACACAGACAGCCTCTTCATATACCTCAAAGGACGAACCCGCATGCAAGCATTCGACATAGGCAATGAGATCGCCAAGGCCATCACCAACATGAACCCACGGCCGATCAAACTCAAGTTTGAAAAGGTCTATCACCCTTGTGTCTTGCTAGCCAAGAAGCGCTATGTTGGCTATAAGTATGAGAGCCGCGATCAGGTAAAGCCCGATTTTGACGCCAAGGGCATCGAAACCGTCCGCCGCGATGGGACGCCCGCCGAGCAAAAGATTGAGGAGAAGGCGCTGAAGATACTGTTCGAGACGGCCGACCTGAGCCAGATAAAGAGCTATTTCCAAAGCCAGTGCGACAAGATCATGCGCGGGCAGGTATCCGTCCAGGACTTCTGCTTCGCCAAGGAGGTCCGTCTGGGGTCGTACTCTGAAAGGGGCCCGCCGCCGCCTGGCGCGCTGATCGCCACGAAGCGGATGATCGAGGACTCGAGGGCCGAGCCGCAGTACGGCGAGCGCGTGCCGTACGTGGTGATCACGGGAGGGCCCGGGGCGCGCCTCATCGACCGGTGCGTGGCGCCCGAGGACCTTCTGAACAACGACCACGTGACGCTGGACGCCGAGTACTACATCACCAAGAACCTGATCCCGCCCCTGGAGCGCATCTTCAACCTGGTCGGGGCCAACGTGCGCCAGTGGTTCGACGAGATGCCCAAGGTGCATCGGATCCGGCGCGTCGTCGAAAACGCCCGGCCCGCCGGGGGCACCGCCGCGGGCGCCGCGGGCGCCAGGAAGAAGTTCACCCTCGAGAGCTACCTCCGCAGCGCGAGCTGCGTCGTCTGCGGGACCAAGGTCAAGCTCGACAACAGCAACAACAACACCGGCGGCCGCCACGATGAGGGCAGGGACGCCGCCGCCCTCCTCTGCCGGGCGTGCCGCCGCGACACGCCGGGCTCGCTGCTGCGGCTGCAGACGAGGCTGAACACGGAGGAGAGGAGGTACATGGAGGTCGTCAAGGTCTGCCAGAGCTGCGCGGGCCTGTCGCCGCTGGACGAGGTCCCCTGCGACAGCAAGGACTGCCCCGTCTTCTACACGCGGAGGAAGCAGGAGGCCCGGCTGAGGAGCGAGAGGGGCATCGTCGAGCCTGTTATGAAGCGGCTCGCTGCCGCGGCAGGAGAGCTGGAGTGGTGATATACATTACGGGCGTGATCGGGATGGACCGGTCACCGAGTCTCCTTTGTTTTTTGTTCGTGGTCGAATCATTGGAGTAGGGTAGACCGGACGCTGTCATGGCTATGATGATACCTTGGGAGCATCAAACAGGATATGAATTCTGTATTCGGAATTGCGGGGCGACCTGGCGGGCAGGGCAAGGGAAAAACTAGCCAGATGATTGTACAAAGGCAGGGAATTCAGCAATCCAATTTCACGATGAGGGATTCCGGAATTTGCAATTTATAGGATCTTGATTCAGTCACATAGATAGACAAGTGGTCTTGTCTACCTCCGCTGCTGCGATTACCAACGGGACTACCAACCACCGCCCCATCCTTTCCTCCCTTCTCCCCGCAGCCCATCTCCCGGCGCAATGCAAGATGGCAACACGATCAATTTCGAGCCCTGTGACATGAATACAGAGTATCAGCGAGAAAAGACTCCGTGCTGTTTCCATCCCGGTACTTCAAGATCGATGTAGCAAGAAAAAGAGACTCAAGGAAATGAAGCACACAAATGAAGCAATGGGTAATCCTCGACAGCACTTGTACTCCGCAAACTCCCCTCTCCAGCCGCCTTGCCATCTCCGTTGTGCGTCCTGGTACAGACAGGTAGGATCGTTCTCAGTTCAGGCCTGCAATATAGACATTGAGCAGCAAGCTAAAGCCTGAGGCAGGATGACCAGGGACGAGGTCATGCCCACGAGGCATCGGTCAGGGGTTCAATGTGAGAGTAGCTAATGGGTAGATGCCGAATGAGTTTCCATGCCGAGACACGCAAAAGAGATTAGGCATCATCAAGTTCGTAAAAGAGATTCTGAGGACGTGATGCTTGTTGTGGGCGGTGTTGTATGGATTGCAAATAGTAATAGGCTGAGGAGCAGCTGATTTCGGCAGCGGTCGATCTGGGGTTTTCCATACAACATGGTCGGGTAATAAACAAGGAAATTCAATCAGTGAGTGACTGAGACCATCAAGGCCGGAAAATGACTAGATCATGATCCAGATCTGATCGTCCCTAATGAGGGCCCTGGTGTGCTCGCTCGAGACGGATGAGAGTGGATACTCGCGTGGTCGTGACCGTGCTGGGATTGGCGACTACCTTTTTTGCGTGTCAGGGTGCCAACGTCGTGCCGCCCTATTCAGCTTATGTTAGCAAAGGCGTCTACAAATTTCTCTGCATCTGCATATTGTCTATGCTTACCATCACAGCATGACCGGACATTATCCAGCCTGTCGGCCTCCCTATCCTGCTGTTCGTACATTATCCTCAGGTCCTCCGCGCTGTCATGCACGTCGTTGTTGTCGTAGAAGCTGCTTTGATCCTGGGGACCGCTGCGGCTTTTCAAGGTGCTGATCGAATCCTGCGTGGACTTCCAGTACCCGCTGAGCCGGCCGGTGAAGGACGGCCGGGAGACGCTGGCCGAGGATGAAGCTTTCTTGTGATTCGGTGTCAATGTAGGCACGTCCAGGTTCATCGCAGAGTGGCTGCGCGCTCCTTGGGATGTGTACGATGTAATGGAAGGTGGCGCACGAGGCCGTGTGCCGGCTGCTGAACGGCGACCGTACTGAGGGTTGAACTCGTCAACATCTTCCCTGGTGATACCGTTGACCATTTCCTCCGTGTCTGCCTGACCCTCGCTATTGGTCCGGAGAAGCAGGTAAGAGAGTGCGTTGAACCACGTCTCATGCCGCTGGCCTGTGGTACAGGTAAACTTGACACTTCGGCCTGGTGCGATGATAACGAGACTCTTGCGGTGCAGCCCCGGGGGCATTGGATTATCATCTGTCACGACACGCACCGCTTCAATCGGTACGCTCTTGGCTCGGAGTTCGGACCGCCCAGCATTGCTGGGGTCCCGATCACTCCAGTACAAAGTACGGGTGTACGGGTGAACCCAGAAATACCGACGGTGCCTCTTCTCCGACATCTCGCCACGGCCTGCCTTGCGAGTGTACTTCCACAGGTATTCGCCGATCATGGTTTGAGTGATGGCTTGAATCATGCGGGGGTCAGTGTTGGGCCCGAACCCATGCGGGTCCATGCCCATACCACCGATGTTCTGGAAGCGCGCGTCCACCTCGGAAGCGAAGCTTGAGACTGACGACTTTCGGCTTCTGGCCGTGAGCCGGGTTGGTGAGTGGACTTCTACAGTGCCGTGCGAAGAGTCCAGCCTGTCCTGACGAGGCGTGGGCGTGCCCCTGACGCTAGCATTGACAGACTTGGCTGACATTGGCGTCCTAGGCCTGGTCAACGGGTTCTTGTAAGCAGATGCAGGGAAAAGCGGTGGTCCCATGCTGCCCCCGTGTCCGCTGTTGGCGGTGCCGGTTCTCGCAGCCTCAATGACCTCCTTATGGTTCGGCGGCAGTGGTGGCACATTCTTCAGCGAAGCACGAGCGCTGGACGCGCTGTCAGGTCTGCGATAGGCAGATTCGGCAGCGAATTCAGCGCCAGCGTCCATTGCCCTACTCTTGGGCTTCAGAATGCTGTTCAGGCTTTCGTGGGATTGCTGCACGCGGACAGTAGTACCAGGCGTGCCCACACTGTTCGCACTCACAACAGAGTCGGACTTCCGATGGCCGATCTGTGCTTGTTGTCTGCTCTTGGCCTGGAGTATCTGGTCAATAGCATCGGCTGTGAGTGAGGTCTGAGCTCCTGAGTCTGACATCTCGACACTTTCTTTGAGAGCAGGCCGTGTGATGGTCTTGGCATTGGCGGAAATCTCCCGGAATGGACGTTGTGATTCTGGCGTTCCGGTCGAAGGTGTGTCTTTCGGCGATTGTCTTGTCTCATCTTCGGCGATAAAGGGCGCCTCAGGCTCTTGGCCCTTGCCTCGTCCAAAGAGAGATCCGAAGAAGCCCTTCGATGGCGTCGACGGCCGTTCGTCCTGGTCCCGCGGAATAATGAATCCATTCCTCTTCGGGCTTCTAGGCGACACAGGCTCAGTGTCCAAAGACTGTATCGATGAGAAGTTGAGCGGAGCATGCGCAGGCTTGCTCGCGACGACTTGTCTCTCGCTTGGTAGAACAGGTTGGACGGGCTCGACGTGCTCGGCGATGATAGAGGATACGCTCAGCGGTGGCGGGAGCGTCATGGGCTCTGACTTTGGCTCGATGTGCTCAGAAGCGATACCCGAGACGGACAGGGTAGGTCGAGGCTCAGCTCTAGGTTCAACGTTCTCGGCCACAATGGAGGACATCGAGAGTGGCGTGGGGAGAGGTTGAGGCTCAGGTCTTGGCTCCACGTGCTCTGAAGCTATAGCTGACAGAGAAAGTGAAGGCAGAGGAACCTCGGGCTCAACCTGCGGTTCGATGCCCTCGGCTACGAGTGTGGAAAAAGACAAGTCCACAGGTGGTGGGGGGGGGGCCTCCACAAACTCCACGACTCGGACTGTTCGGGCCTTTGGTTCTGGCTCAACCACAGGCTCAACTTCTGCCGAGGCGATTGAGGAGAACGACAGTTGTGCCGGAGGTGGCTTCGGCGCATCCACGTATTGTGGCTCAGGTTCTGGCACGGCCACGGGCTCGATCTCTGCTGTAGAAATTGGAGAAAGCGCCAGTTCCGCGGGTGGTGGTTTGGGTGCATGTACATACTCCACAACACGCAGGACCTGCGGCTCGGGCTCGGGGACGGCCACAGGCTCCACCGATGCGGTGGATATTTGGGAGAATACCAACTCCGCAGGCGTTGGCTTCGGTGCTTCCACATACTCCACAACACGGACGATCTGCGGTTCAGGCTGTGGCTGTTCCACAGGCTCAACGACTGCAGCCATGATCGAGGAAAGCACCAGCGTCGGCAATGGCTGCTCTGGCTCGGCCACCGGCTCGACTTCTGTGGCATGGATTGACGAGAGTGCCAGTGATGGCAGGGGCTTTTCCGGCTCAGCCAGAGGCTCAATATGCTCCGCGACTACTGATGACATGGTCAGGGTAGGGGGAGCTGGAGGTGGCACTTCGGGCTCGACGATCGGTTCCACTTCCCAGGCAACAAGGCCGGACATGCTCAATGGAGGTGGCAACACTTGAGGCTCAGGTATGGGCTCAATGTGCTCGGAGACGACATCGGAAAGGCCAAGCCTTGCAGGTAGAACAGGCTCGGGTACAACTTGAGGCTCTGCCAGGGGCTCAACTTCCTCGGTACATACGTTGTTGGAGATGGCGAGCGTCTGCAGAGGGGACGCCACATCCATTTCAGGATCGTGTTGAGCTCCGGAGTCACTATACGAAGTTGTCGGCGTAGGTCCGTCTCGAACAGTGCTCGCGACGGTGTCAAGGGACACGGGGCCTTGTGAAGTTCCGGCTGCCGAGGGGGTGCGAACATCGACGGGCTCCGTCATCATACCGCTGTCCACCATCATGGCCCTTGGGATGGTCGGTACGGCGGGAACAGTAGAAGCTAGCGATGCCGTCCGCCTTGTTGCAGTCGACCCTGGCGTGGCAGAGCGGAGGCTCCTCTGCCCAGGTGTGTTCATGACCGAGTCTTCGTCGCTACCTTCGAGCTCATTGAGCTCAGCAAACAAGCTCTGTTGTGGCATGCCACTTGGTCCGGAGAAGCTGCCGTTGGGGTTCGTGGCCGGGCTGCTTTGCAGAGATGGCCCGTCACTCAGCTGTCTCGAGCGTCGCGACATGGTACTACGGCTCGACCGCAATCGCATCATGTGAGACGGAGAGTTGGGCGTCCTCGTGGGATCCATGTAGTCACCCTCGTCCTCGCTTGCAGACGTCGAAGCAGTGCTCTCGTATGAGTATTGCTGGTTGGCTGCAAGAACAGGTGCGCGCTTGAGAGCGTTGGCTCTGACTGCGGCTCTCTTCGAAGGACTCTCAGTCTCGGTGTCAGAGCTGAAGAAGTCTTCTGCACCAGTCTGGAAGTCGTCGGTCTCAGTGCCACGCTCATGGGCGGTCTCGAACGCGTCCGTGGTCTCGTGCGCCTCATTGGCCGTTTCAAACTCATCCGTCTCGGTGGACTGGAAAGGCACGTCGGCGAACCGAGCCGAGTGGCCCAGGGGCGGAGAGCCCTTCTGAGTCGCAACCTCCTCCCAGTCGGGGTCTTCCAAATGCAGGATCTCGGCCTTGACGGCGCGCGAAGTACCCAGCTTATCAAGCTTCGCCGGTTTCTTGAACTCTCGGGACTTAGCCTCCCTGGCACGCCTGTGGTGAGGTCGCTCAGCAGGGTCGCTGCGCATCTTTTCAATCTCGTCCCTGGCATCCTGGAGCAGTCTCTTAAGCTCGAGCTTCTCGGTCTTCTCTCGGTGGACGTTGGTGCGAAGACTCTGGATCGTGCGCTGCGCATGCTGTAGAGAGGTCTTCAAAGTTTCGCTCTCGAGATGCGAGTGTCTGGGGGTCGGCTTGATGGGCGAAGGAGGAGGGGAATGCTCCGGGGTCAGGTTACCACCGGCATTCTCCAGGTCATCCTCGCTGCTTCCAGAGGGTGTGTTTCGTTGGCTGGCCCTTCCCCTCTCGAGCGAGATAGCCTTGGCGAGCTCCTGGTTCTGGCTGGTCAACTCGTCGATCTTGCGCTGCATCTCTGCGCGCTCGCCCTCGGCTATCACGGCATTGCGCTTGGCCATTCCAAGCTCAATATCATGGTGCTTGACGGCAGCGGCGTGTTCATCAGCAAGCTTTGAGTGCGCAGTCTTGATCTCGTCGAGTTCCCGTTGAGTCGAATTTTTGTCCGCCTGGAGGAGTTGGAGCGAGTTCGTCAACTTCTTCTCACGGTCGGATGCGTCCTTTTGCGCGGCCATGAGCTCTTGGATCTGCGTCTCGAGGTTCCAATTCTCGTCCTTGTACCGCATCTCGCTCTCATCTAGGTCCCTCAAGCGCTGTTGGAAGCCTTCCACCTCCCTCTGGAGAGTGGACTTGTCTGACTTGACATCTTTGAGCTCCTCGTCCCTCTCCTGGAGCAGGGCCTGCAGGTTTCGGACCTGGGTGATGAGTGATGTACTGATTTCGGCGGCGAATTCGATATCATGAATGCGGTTGGCAGGCTGATTGCGCAACTTGCGGTTCGGCACGCTGAACTTGCTGGGCGACCCGGTGGCTAGGCTTTCGAACTTGTCGAACTTTGAAGGACTGGCGGACCTCTGAGAAGATTGTCAGCTGGTACCGTGTATGAACCAGATACAATCGAACCTACCCTGACTCCGCTCTTATCCGGAGTGAAAGGCATGCCCACGAACACCTCATTGCTAGCGAGTCGTTGCTTGGGAAGAAAGGCCCTAGCACTCTCTCGCGCAACCTCGTTGAAGTCCTTCTCGATGCTCGTGAGCTTCTTCTTGAGATCCGGCGACAGTTCCTCCTCGGCCTCGAGCTGCTCCACCTCCTTCAGCCGGTCCTCGAGCTCCTTGCGCTGCTGAACCAAGGCGGTGCCGAGCTTGCCGGCTTCTTCCATGCGCCTGTCTGTGTCGGCAAGGTGAGCCTCGAGCGCGTGCTTTGCAGACGTCGCGGAAGCACCGGGACCCAGCGCAAAGGAATGCGAGTCGAAGCCAGCGTGTCGTTGGGTTGTGGGAGTGCCGGTGGAGAGGAAGGGATCGGGCTCTTCCTGGCCGAGGACCAGGGACGGCTTGTCGGAAGCCATCGAGGTAGCCATTGTGTTCTAGCAACACAACAAGCAGCACGATGCCTTCGAAAAACGCGGCGTCGTCAGACCATGGACAAAGGAGTGCAGGCGAGAGCGTAGCGTGAAGGTCGATGGAAGTGGCCGAGTTGTTGAGGGTTGCCCGAAGGAGAGATTATCCGTTCCACCCTGCGGGAAGAGGGCGACCCCGCGTTGGACCCAAGCCCGGCTCGCCTAGAGCAAGGGGGTAGACACGTGAGATGCTGTCTAAGTGGCGGCGGCCAAAAAGATATGAAACAAGACGCGATGGAGCGGGCCGTGAGAAGGAAAACGAAACACAGAAGGAAACGGCGACAGTCTGCGGAAAAGACTGCAGGGTTGGAATGAACGAGTGAACCGCGTTGCTGTGTTGTGCTGTGGAGGTCCCGGGTGTTGTGTGTTGTTGCGGTGTTGACCTGGGCCAGTCCCTGGGCTCAGGCTAGCAAGCGAGAAGGGGAGTGTGTGTGTGTAGCTGGGCGCTGCTTGTGTCTTGTCAGGCGCAGGTGCAGGATAGGGAGAGGGATGGTTGCAGTCAACAGGACCCCTCACAGTCCAGGCAGCGTTCGGCAGACCAAAATGATTGCGGCAACGTGAAGGAGGGGAGATCGAAACGGAGTTGGGACGAGCCGGGATGGGCAAGGTAGCGACAGCGAATTAGGGGACGCGGCCAAAAATCGCAACAGAACAAGAGCGATCAAGCGGGCGAACTGGTGGCGTTTTCGAGAGGCGGGCACGGCACGGCACGGCGGGAAATCGCGTCGTGGGTAAAAAAGAATTGGTTCAAATGACTCGGGTCGAGTCGAGTCGATTCGATTATGAGAATTAGAAATCGGTCCTCGGTTCTGCTGCTCGAGAAGCACCGCAGTACAGGTCGATTAAGACGACTGTGGTGGGCAGGTCAAGACGGCAGAGGGTGGTTGCAATGGCCGCTGCTGACAGGGCCCCGGCTTGTAGTGAGGACAGCAACAAGGAGCAGGCGGGCAAGCGGGCAAGCAACAACTTGAACGAACAAAAAAGGGTCAAGTAAGATAAAAAAAACAATGATACAGTTCGGCCGCAGCCCAGCCCAGCGTGGGAATCAGACTCTGGCTGGAGCTACGGGGCGCGAAGTGGAATGAAGGGGAAGGGGGAAAGGGGGACAAAGGTCGAGGCTTAGGGTAAAGGAAGAAGAAGAATGTCTGGCCTCGCCCGACTCAGTTCTCTCTCGCCCTCTCTCTCACATGCAGTCAGTCTGTCACTCTCTCTGTCTCGCAAAAGAAGGAGAATAGAGGGGGGGGGCTGTCGAACAAGCGAGAGATTGAGATTGAGCGTCGATGGGAACAGACCTCTCTCGACAGGGCCGGAAGAGCAGGGTGGGGATCTAAACGAAATCACCTGTTCAATGAAGAGCCTGTGATCCACAATTTCATCTTGTCCCAGGGACAAGGGCCATCACCGAGAGCACCTCGCGAGGCCGGCATGGGTGCTGGGCCAATGCATCATGTCGTGCATGGAGACACACTGTGTCTCTACCTACCATAGTAGGCACATAGTATGCCAGAAATCATGGCCCAAATCACCGCCACAGCGCAAAAGCGCGATCAGCAGAATCAACATCAGCATCAACATCATCAAATTCATGTCATGTTAACAAACGGCTAGACCGGGGTGTGGGACGGGCGGCATGACGGACAGGATGAGTAATTTGCTGCAGGGAACATCCAGTCTTCGTCCAACCCCAGGAGAACAACCCAGCCAAGAACTAGAACATTGAAACACCGCTCCCAAGTTCAGCCTATCTGACCGACACCACTTGTGCCCTGAAGAGCTCGTCGTCCCGTGCAGCCGCTAGCAAGGTGACAACCCATTCCGAGCGCACGAAGTAGCCTGCGTGCCAACAACAAACAGTCCTGTGACGTCTGGTACCTACCGGCTGTCGGCCACGTGTGAAACGTGCACTCGTCACGGCGCATCTTCATCAAGGTGATCAAGGTGTGGAGCTGAGGCATATCCGGCCGGAGCTGGCAGGCGGGATCTCGGTTGCTGAGAGGGGGGAGAAACATGGAGATCCGTGGTCTGGACTCTGTAGCAGTCTACAGTGTAGACTATGTGCATGTGTGCACATGTCAGTGACCGACCGCTCTGGGGCACCGGACGGGGCCATCGAGGATCGAGGGGGATACGTTGTGCAAAAACCCACTTCCCCGTGAGCTGCAACTTAGCCCGTCTCCCTTCTCCATGGCAACCGCCCTGCCGCCCTGCCGCCCTGCCGTGCCGTCAGCCTCTGCTTATTGCTCTCGACGCACACAGTCCTGCTGGTGTTTCGTGCCACCGAGACGACCCTCGATGCGCTGGCAGGAGGGTGAGTCAAACTTCTGGCATGGTTGTCACGCTATCAGGCTGCCAGGCAGCCTGGCTGTCAGCTGTGAAGAGTGCATGACAAAACACGCTCTGCTCATTACGCCGTCAGGGGTCTCCCTGGCTCCAGCTCCAGCCTTGGCCTACACGCGCCTCGCTCACCCCACGCCCTGGTAGTCTGTGCAGTCACGTTGGGGACATTCACGCTCTCGCGTTGACAACAGAGCGAAGAAGAGAAGAAAATCTAGGGATTGCAATCATGCGCACGTGGGATGCAGAAACTAACGAGTGCGGTTCAGTCACCCATGTGCTACTGCAGATGCCTAGAAAATCTAGGTGATATCTATCTTCTTTCCAACGCGCCTGCTCTGATGAGGGGGGTTCGGATGCTTGCACCAGGGTGAAAGACAGCGTGCATCCGTATATAACTCGCCTCATAGCAAATCCATGAGTATCACTCAGCCCGATTCGCACGCATACTCGCACGCATACTCCTAAGACCAACTTCTGGATCTGGGCGTTGGGCACAAGTGTTGGTGAGTGCGAATGATGCGAGAGTGGGTGTGGTTATGATTTCGACTCGAGTCCTAATTCCAATCTTTCAGATCCGAGCTGAGGTCGCGTGCCATGGTCTTCCGCGCACAGGCGCACAGGCGCCGTCGTAAGTTCGAAGATAGATGGCCAAGTTAGCAGGTCGACGGCGCCAGGGACGCAATGCCTGCAGTCAAGTCAAGACAGGCAAGAAGTGTATTTCTTTTCTCTTCTTTTTGTATCGTTGCAACACTTAGCCAGCTATCGGGATTTCTGGGATACTGCTCGGCCAGAGTTCACGCCTAGACAGAAGTAGAACTCTTAGCCACTTAAAGCGTGGTTGCTCTGTGAAGGCCTCTCATACCTACTTGCACTAGGCAGAGTAGGAAGGGTTGGACAAAAGTGACGCAAGGATGGGATTTGACTGGCGCCCTGGGGAACACATCTCAAGGTACGTGTGAGCGCAAGCATTCTGACTCTATGCAGCGTCTTAGTTGCGTCGTCACAGACAGCTCGCCGCTGTAGCCATCATACGCTTTGGTACTCACTCACCGTGAGATGCCGATCTCACGGCGCGGCCAGTAACCATCTGCACATCTTGATTTGAGAGCCTCGCTATATTGCATACCAGTGGTGCCTTTTCCAACTGTGGTAGGACGCGGCGTGACGGTCTCCTAGAGCTTACCCGTTCTCATCAATGATTGCGCTCTCCCCGCTGATACTAAGAAATCATCGTAACTCGTCGGATCTCCGGTCTCATTCCAACTTGTCTGGAATGAGTTTTTGTGTTCTGTAGCTTGTTGTCATGCAAGTATTTCAAGTTGTAATGATGGTCCCATTGCAGCAGGGACCAATCACTAAGTCCCCCCCCCCCCCTTGGCCTGCCTGCAGGGCCCAGGTTAGTGTCTTGCCCGAGCGGTGGCGGCGATTTCTCAGCAGCCGTTGCATCGGCTTTGAAATGCAAGCAAGTCTAACCCCCCAGATTTCCATTGCCGCTTCTTCCTGACACTGCAACACCTCGAGAAAATCGCGAACGAGAACCATGGAGGATAACAAGGCTCTATTATCCGAGCCGCTTGCGGTACCTGTCGCCGTCTTCAAGAAGCGAGGCGCAAAGGCAAAGGCGAACGTCAGGAAGAGGCCTGCGACGCCACCACCGGCAAATAGCGACAGCGACGACTCCGACTACACCTCCGCAGAGGATGACCAAGGCAGGAAGGTCAAGCGCAGGAAGAAGAACACGGGCATTGTCACAGCATCCTCAAGGGACAATCCAGCCGCAGACAAGGACCTGTCCGCCTCCGTCTTCAGCGCCGACCGCAGCGTGCCCCTAAGCAACTCCAACGATGCTACGAAACAGAGCAATTGGTACGACGAGGATGCAAAGGATGCACTCTCGGCGAAGAACCTCCTGGGCTCAACGCGCGCCGTGCCGGACGCACAGGCGTCGGATGGTACCTACAAGGGGCTGGCAAACCAAACCTCGTTCATCCAGAAGAACCCCAACGCGCCGAAGAAGCAGGTCGGCCCGATGAAGGCCCCCACGAACGTCCGCACGATCACAGTCATGGACTACGCTCCAGACACTTGCAAAGATTTTAAGTTAACAGGTTTCTGCGGTTTTGGCGACAACTGCAAGTTCCTGCACAGCAGGGAGGATTACAAGCAGTCGTGGGCACTAGACAAGGAGTGGGAAGACGTTACGAAGGGCAAAAAGAACCTCGGCGGGACGGTGGTGGCCAGCGCGGACCGCAAGAACAAGACGGCGGAGGACGACGACGACGCAGAGGAGGCGCTGCTGGAGAACATCCCGTTCGTCTGCCTCATCTGCCGGGGGCCTTACAAGGCGCCCGTCATCACGCGGTGCGGCCACTACTTTTGCGAACCGTGTGCGCTGAACCGGTATCGCCGAGATCCGAGCTGTGCACAATGTGGCGCCGGAACAAACGGCGTTTTTAACTCCGGAAAGCGGTTACAGAAGCTGTTGGACAAGAAGAGGGAGCGGGCGGCGAAGAGGAGGCAGGAGGCCATCGAGGAGGAGGAGGAAGGAGAGTAGTCAAGGGTCATGTGGACGTGGCGCTGGCAGGCAAATACCGCCGCCGTCGTCGCCGGCCAGGAAAAGGGCCAGGAAAAGGGCCAGGCCGTCGGTTCTTGGTGCAAGGGCAGCTCTGCAAGCGAAATGAAGCTGAGGGCTGTCAAAGATCGACCCCCAATCTCGGCGCTACGATGATGTGGATTTAAAACAGCATAGAATAATACCCAATTAGCATGACTCCAGAACGGTGGTCTAAGTCTTGCAAGCTGAACAAGGTGTCCAAGTTGTAAGAGGCATGGGCCTCAAGACAAGCAAGCAACCCGCCTGGCCCGGATTCATACGCTTGACTGGTTGGTATACGGCGGTGCCCTGACTGCTTCAGCCCTTTGGTATTTCTCATGCAAGCACAAAGCTGGTATTTCACACTATGGTACTGATAGAACTTGTAGAATGTGTCGGCTTTGCTAGGAGACATTTATGGGTAGTCTACCTAGGTACTTGGACTATCCACTAGGCGACTCTTTAGCCCTGCTGAGACAAGCAGGACAAGCCCACCCATGCTTGAGAGGGTGCAGATGCTGCCCCTCATCCCATGTGATCTCGCCTTTTGTCCCCTGGCCCGTTGCATCATCAGACCTGGGTGAGTGACGGATAGATAAACCTCCCTTATCACGCCGCCAGGCAGCCTCGGCCTTTGATGACCTACAGAACGAACCACAGACCACGACTTTCTCCTTAACCCTCCACCTAGAACTATCCTCCTGCCTCTTCACCAGCGAACCTGAATCAGACAGCCCTGCCTTTTGTGACAACAGCCCTCCACGACCCCTCATTCCTCCGAGCAATCCCGCACCTCCCAAGGCAGACCTCCAACGCCGATCGCGCAATCCCCACCATGAACATCGGCAACCCACTCTATTCCATCGTCAACAAGCTGCGGGACACGTATACGCCCGTCAGCAACACCTCGACCTTCCGCAAGACCGGCCAGATCACGCCGGAGGAGTTCCTCGCCGCCGGCGACTACCTCGTCTTCAAGTTCCCTACGTGGTCCTGGGCCGACGCCGAGCCGTCCTCGAAGCGCGTCAGCTACCTGCCCGCCGGGAAGCAGTTCCTCGTCACACGCAACGTTCCCTGCCACCGCAGGTTAGACGCCGACTTTGCGGGCGATGCGGGGCACGAGGAGGCGCTCGTGAATGACGGGGACGACTTTCAGGGCCAGAAGGGCGGCGATGAGGACGGCTGGCTGAGGACGGGCGGCCTCTCGAGCAGCCAGCCCTTGAAGGTTAAGGAGATCAGGACGGTGGACGACGCCGGGAATGTGGGCGACGGGCAGGTCGTGGACGATGATGACGATATCCCAGATATGGAGGACGAGGACGACGACGAAGCGATCATCCGGGAGGCGGAAGGCGATGGCCTCAACAGGTACTTCGACGCCATCCTGCCGCTGACGTGCAGACGCGTGTTCTTGGGACTCTAGCTGACTGAGGTTTTTCAACAGTGGCCGTCGAACATATACACTCTACATCATGTACTCGCCATACTACCGGACACCAAGACTCTACATGTCCGGCTACCTGCCCAACAGCCAACCGCTCCCACCACACCTGATGATGGAGGATATTGTGGGTGACTACAAGGACAAGACTGTGACGCTTGAAGACTTCCCCTTCTTCGCCAACAACATCAAGATGGCCTCGGTGCACCCCTGCAAGCACGCCCCGGTCATGAAGACGCTGCTGGACCGTGCGGACGCGGCGCTCAAGATCCGGCGCGAAAAGCTCAAGGCCGGCACGGCCACGGGCTCCACGGATAAGGGCATGGAGGGCCTCGTGGACGAGATTAACAAGCTCGACGTGAGCGGCGCCGCCTCTGATGCCGCGGAGAGCAAGGGGAGTGGTGATGAGTGGGAGGAGGTCGGGCACGACCCGGACGACGAGGTTGCCATCCGGGTAGATCAGTACTTGGTGGTCTTCCTCAAGGTATGTACCGCTCAGTCGGACGGGTTTCTGCCGCGGCTTTGACCCGTGGTAGCTACATATGCTGACTCTGCTCGATCACAGTTCATCGCAAGTGTTACACCGGGCATCGAACACGATTTCACCATGGGCGTCTAAACAAGTCAGCGCGACGTGCTTTTTGCTTCTTTGGCGTTCGGAGACGGGATCTAGGATTGCGCCGGCGCCCCCAGCGTGAAGCTCCCAAGGTGGACGAGACGGGGCCGGCGTTGGTATCAAGAATGTGTCTGGTCATGGGCAAGAGCTAGATCTGCATTTGAATAATTACGTCAAGGTCACCCACGCCGACTTGTCGGACGCCCTTCCTGCGAGGTGCCTTACCTGTGGGATATTCCCACCTCCCCCACGCTCCAAGGGACACTCACCCCTGGATGCCGTCACATCTGACATGCGTAAGATGGGAGTAGGCGCTACGATCCGTGACCTTGCCTCTTCTTGACTGCACTCTCGCAGCATTACTTGCACGATTCCACTCCTACACACAGTACAAGTTTCGGCTTAGACCCGGCCCGGCGTGGTTGCGCTTGCCACGACCCTCCGGCTTCACTTGCTGGCGCTGCGAACGGCCTCGCATATACTTCCGCCGTGTCGGCCTATGACCCCCATAATAAGGACACTTATAGCTTTACCAAACATTGTAGACTAAGAAGCCAAGATCTAGAGCGGACGTTTAACGGAAATTGGACAGCGTCCAACCGACATTACCCGCAATGAGTAGGACGTGGGTGATCCATAACGATGTCTTGTTTCTTAGCTGTCCTGTCTCCTTGGGTGAGAAACGTCAGGACTTACCCAGGGCGTTGAACTCAGGGTAGGGACGACATCTGGCGCAACGTCTGGCGCAACGTCTGGCAGTGGCGATCAGGACGATGTAGGACGTTGGACGCCGTCCAAGCTGGCAGGCCGCGAGCCGGTCAGCCTGGACGCAGGGGTAAATGCCAGAGCCTAAAGGGGAAATGAGAACGTCGTAAATGACCCAAGAGGTGTATATGAAATATTTCAACAGTCTGATTGGTGATTTGACGCCGAACGAGTGACGGTTGAAGCTGGAGAAGTTGTTAATGAATGAGGGTGGATGAAGGAGGAAAGTGGGTTGAGTTAAATTTGGGCAGGCTAAGGTAGAGACGTGCAGGGTGACTTCCTGATTGGGAAGGGTTACGTACAGCTGGGCGCCATCCCCTCCGTCACCTCCTTGGTGACACGCATAGCTTCTTCTGTGTCGCAACAACTCCTTCGCAACTCTCTCTGCATTGTCGTCCTCATCTCCTACACTCTCGGATGACCTACACCCATCGGCTGCCCATATTCGAGACGGAGCGATTCGCAGTGCCGGGCCTCGCTGCTTGACGGACGTCACCACCACGATAGCCTCCACGACAGCCTCCACGACCTCAACAACACCCATCGACCACAAACATGACGTCTAGAACTCATGACCACGTCCGGCAAGTCTCCAACGTTCCAGAAACCAGAAAGAAACATCCTGAAATGATGCTGACAGACTGGCTTTTAGAAGCGAAGCCGATCTCGCGATCCACATCAAGAAGGCTGTTGATACATCCGAAGGACCTAGCAAGAGAAAGCATGTGCGCGCGTGCATTATCCACACGTGGGACAACAAGTCCGGGCAGTCGTTCTGGGCCGGCTTGAAAGTGTGCGTTTACCTCCACCATGGGCTCTTCCAATCCCGAGATGAGGCTCTTGAACACATGGACAAACATATTGCGAAGTGCTCATAAGGCAGTCGAATCGCTGCCCCGGAAGAGCTCGGCGTGCCGGCTGCGAACAACAGGAGGAACACTCAAGAGGAGGCCAATCCTCCAAGTGGAAGTTCCATCGCCAGGAAATAGCAACACCTGGCAGCCATGACGCGGATGATCCATTGCGTCTGAGATAGTCGGGTAGGATGCGCTAACAGGTCTTTACAGGCAGCCCATCCTTGCCGATGAGGTCCAGACCTTCAAAGCCCTGATAATGGTCCACAAGGTCATCCAAGAAGGCCACCCAAACGTGATCAGAGAAGCCTTGGCGAATCGAGGATGGATAGAAAGTCTCAACAGGGGCATGGCGGGAGAGGGCATGCGGGGATACGGCGCGCTCATCAAAGAATATGTCTACTTCCTGCTTGCAAAGCTCTCGTTTCACCAGCAACATCCAGAGTTCAACGGGACCTTCGAGTATGAAGAGTACCTCAGCTTGAAGTCGACCAATGATCCAAACGAGGGATACGAGACCATCACAGACCTCATGACTCTCCAAGACAAGATAGACCAGTTTCAGAAACTGATCTTCTCCCATTTCCGCAACGTCGGGAGCAACGAGTGCAGGATTTCAGCCCTGGTACCGCTGGTAGCGGAAAGCTATGGTATTTACAAGTTTATCACTAGCATGCTCAGAGCCATGCACTCGATGACCGGCGACGTGGAAGTTTTGGAGCCGCTTCGTTCTCGTTACGACGCCCAGCACTACCGCTTGGTCAAATTCTACTATGAATGCTCAAACCTCCGATACCTCACGAGCTTGATCACAATCCCCAAATTGCCGCAGGACCCACCAAACCTGCTTGCCGACGACGAGAATGCGCCAAAGCTGCCTGCGAGGCCGAAGCAGGAGATAGAGCGAGCACCGACACCGCCACGGCAGCCTAAGAACGAGGAACCTGACGAGATTTCTGAGTTTTGGAAAAACGAGTTGGAGCGCCAAAATCGAGAATACGAAGAACAGCAGCGAGTTCTGGAGGCGCAGCAGCTGTCGCAACAGCAGGCTCAACAACAGGCCGCACTTCAGGCACAGCGCGAGTTTGAGGAGCAGCAGCGACGACTAGCGGAGCAACAGCGCATGCAGCAAGAAGCTCTGATGGCCCAGCAGGCACAGTCTTTTACGCAGGGGCGCCTTGCAGAGCTGGAGCAGGAGAACCTGAGGGCAAGGGCTCAATACGAGCAGGACCAACTGATGCTGCAGCAGTATGACCAGCGGGTCAAGTCCCTCGAGGGAGAGCTGCAGCAGCTGCAGAACAACTACGGACAGCAAATCTCCAGCAAGGACGACCAGATCCGCGCTCTGCAAGAGCAGGTGAACACATGGCGCACGAAGTACGAGGCGCTGGCGAAGCTGTACTCGCAGCTCCGACATGAACACCTCGACCTCCTGCAAAAGTTCAAGTCTGTTCAACTCAAGGCGGCCTCAGCTCAGGAGGCTATTGATCGACGGGAAAAGCTCGAACGCGAGATCAAGACCAAGAACTTGGAGTTGGCGGATATGATCCGCGAGAGAGATCGGGCGCTGCACGAGAAGGACAGACTCACAGGGTCCAACAAGGACGAGCTTGAGAAGCTCAAGCGGGAGCTGCGTATGGCGCATGACCGCGCGGACAACCTCGAGCGGAGCAAGGGCAACGAGCTGTCTACGATGCTGGCCAAGTACAACCGGGAGATGGCAGACCTCGAGGAGGCGCTGCGGAACAAGAACCGTGCTCTCGAGGAGGCGCAGGCCAGTGCCAGAAACGGCAGTTCTGACCTGGAGCAGCTTCTACGCGACAAGGAGGAAGAGCTCGAGGTCTACAAGGCCGGTATGGACCAGGCGCTGGTTGAGCTCAACGAGCTCAAGGAGAACCAAGGAAACACAGACCAGGTCCTCGACGGACAGTTGGATGCCCTCATAATGGCCAACCTGGACAAGATCAATGAGATCATCGACTCTGTCCTCCAGTCCGGCGTCGCTCGCGTGGATGATGCCACATACGAGCTTGACTCCACCATGCAGGCTGGTAACCAGAACGCATCTCCATCGTACGTGCTTTCTCAGATCGAGAAATCGTCGTCTAGCGCCATGGAGTTTGCGACGGCGTTCAACAATTTCATTGCCGATGGACCCAATGCTGCCTACGGCGACCTAATCAAGGCGATCAATGTTTACGCCAGCTCAATCGCCGATGTGTGCAACAACACCAAGGGTCTCACCCGCCTCGCCACCGACGAGAAGAAGGGCGAGTCGTTGATCAACGGCGCGCGCCAATCTGCATTGTCGACCGTCAAGTTCTTCAGGGGCCTGCAGAGCTTCCGGCTGGAGGGCATGGACCCTATCCAGAAGACCGATGTCGTCATCAACAGCAACAACGATGTTCAAATGAACCTCCAGAAGCTGAACAAGCTGGTCGAGACGTTCGCTCCTGGCTTTGGCAAGCTTGCAAACAAGGGTGACCTCGGCGACCTTGTTGAGTCGGAACTGAGCAAGGCCGCCGATGCCATCGCCGCCGCCGCGGCCCGGCTGACCAAGCTCAAGAATAAGCCCCGGGATGGCTACTCGTCATACGAGCTCAAGGTGCATGATTCCATCCTGGATGCTGCTCTGGCAATCACGGACGCCATCACACGCTTGATCAAGGCGGCGACAGCAACGCAGGACGAGATCGTGCAGGCTGGCCGCGGTTCGTCCTCGCGCACGGCCTTCTACAAGAAGAACAACCGGTGGACGGAAGGTCTCATCTCGGCTGCCAAGGCTGTGGCGACCTCGACCAACCGGCTGATCGAGACGGCCGACGGTGTGCTTTCTGGGCGCAACAGCCCAGAGCAGCTCATTGTCGCGTCCAACGACGTGGCGGCTTCGACGGCGCAGCTGGTGGCTGCCTCGCGTGTCAAGGCCGGATTCATGAGCAAGTCCCAAGAGAGCCTGGAGCAGGCCAGCAAGGCCGTGGGTGCAGCGTGCCGCAGCCTGGTTCGACAGGTGCAGGCCATGATCAAGGACCGCCAGGGCGAGGAGGAGCAGGTCGACTATGCGAGCCTGGGGGCGCATGAGTTCAAGGTGCGGGAGATGGAGCAGCAGGTAAGCCTTGATCCAATCGTCTTGGTTCTGAGCACAGGTTTCGTGTTGCACTTACTGACATGTCTGTCCTCACAGGTTGAGATCCTACAGCTCGAGAACGCTCTGTCATCTGCCCGGCACCGGCTGGGAGAGATGCGCAAGATTTCGTACCAGGAGGAATAAGTTGTGGATACGGGGAGCTGAAGTACAGGGGCCGGAGGCTTTCTTGTATGTGGAGGTCGGAGCATGCTCATCTCCTAGCGAGACCTCACATTCCCTGCGGTACATGTTGCCATCGGCCCCATGTCGTGCTTGCGGGCGATCACGAGAGAAATAGATTGAATGACTGAGACAGCACATTTCATCGCACACGTGTAAAAAATGGATCAGGTTTGGTCTGTATGGTTCCCAGGATGTGCCTAGATGCTAAGCGTAGAGATGGGACTTCTGTCCCCTCAGCTACTGCAGTCTGTGGCCCGATTGCGTCCTTCACCTTGAAACCCCCAGGTCAGCAATGAGAGTGACGTCCGAGATGTCAACGGGGCACTCGGGATCAGGACGCAGGGTGCTAGCCGCAGCGTCAAGGGTGGCGCGGGACTAGGCAGGGGGGTGCTCAAAAGAACCTTGCATGCAGATGCAATGTGGCGGCTGCATTTCCGGTCGCATTGCGCAGTGGTCACGGGTTGAGACACGCGAAGCCTGTGTCCTCACCACCGGTCAGATGTGCGAGTGCCCACCAGGGGGCTACTCAGCTTGCCACCGCCCTTGTTACCCCCGTACTCATCATCGGTCCAAGCCGCCCGCGCAAGGCATCTTGTCTCCCCCTCCTGGCCTGCTGGGCTGGGATTGGCTGGCTCATCAAAGCCCGGTGGATGTACTTTTGTGAGTGCCGCCGGCTTTGTCGAGCCGGCCTGGATTGCCGTAGTGCCAAGGGGAGCTAGGCCATGGAGGATCGGTGGGGCGGGTGCCCTGTGAGCTGAGGTCCTCAGAGGCCACCCACTCTTCAGGTCAGCTTTCCTATGAACGCTGGCTCTAATGCTGGGATCGAGGGGTCACAATTATGAGGGCAGGGGGGGGAGGGGGCCACAACGTAGGTTACGGACGTGGGCGTGGGTGAAGAAAGCTCGGCGCGGTGACAGGCCGTCGTATGATCTTCTCATTGGCCAGGTCCTTGTGGGAAGCACGAAAGGTGAAGTCAGGGGTTTCCCGGATCGGGGCTGGACGTATGTACAACATGTCAGATTCCCGATGTGAAGGCTGGCCGGGACGACCCCCGCCGCGGCTCAACGAGTGGGCCCCCCGGCTGCCTGGACGGGAGCTCCCTCACCCACATCCACTGCAGGTCGAGGGGGCTTGGCTGACTTGTTGGTGGAGATCGCTTGAGGATGCCAGGGTCTGGTGAAGCTTTAGGCACACGCACAGATTTGCCGAGATTTGGAAAAGAGCTGCGGGGCGAGGGAGACGGGCAAGCAGAGCAGAGCAAGGCCGGCAGTCCGCCCCCGTCAGGTCTTACACTCACACACACACACGCACAAATGCGTCCCATCTTCAGGCCCACAGGGATTTAGAGTTTGTGGGGGGTTCCTGTCGATGCGGCTGCGGGCCTAGCGTTTGCGCCGGGGGTGTGCTGTTGTGGCCCCACACGCCAGCAAAGATCGGATCGCACGGATCTGCGGCTCTACTGCAAACCCCGGGCTAAATCTCGGGCCAAGATCGACGTTCGGGCATGACCAGCAGGGGGCCCCTGTCATGTCAGCTCTTGGCGCCCGGCCGGGTTGACGACACTCCATCCTTTGTCGACGTAGTCTCGTTTGCTCATGCGCCCGACTCGCTTTTGTAGTGCCTGCTGCTTATAGGAGGGGAATTGGTTACGGGCCGCGGCATTGATGAGGAGGACAGGCTCTCTCAAGGCAGGGTGGCGGCGTCACAAGAGCAGGCGGGGATGCGTCCAAATTATTGTGAGTCAATTGAATTCCATTCTGATCAGTGCTGCGAGCTGGCATTGCCCGAGCTGTGACTCCAGTGCTATGTACCTAAGGAAAAGTGTGAGGTCCGAGTGTCCCACGCCCTTGCGACTTGAGCCGCGCTGGGCGACCACTGCCCAGAATCCTCCAATGCCTCCTCCTGAGGAGGCTCATCTCCTGGCTCCTGTTGCTGGACTGGAGGAGCTTGCCCACTTGTGTGAACACTGTCCAAATGATCCATGTTTAGGGTGTCATTTCGACACCCAAGACTGCAACTGCCCAGAAATTCCTCGTCAATGTCTATGTCCCCCTTCCTTTTTTTTTGTTCTTTTTGTTGGTTTTGAGTTGATGATGTTGCCAGACCGTGTCAATGCAGCCCGACTCTACCACTGCCAGCTGACCGTTCGCCACAATGAGCCAAAACTGCCCGCATCTGCGACTGTCGAAGACTTGTTTTGGTCAGCTAAAGGCGGCCTCGGATTTTATGGCGCTTTTATGACTTACCAATCTTCGATTAGCTCATGTTGTTCACTGAAGCTCCCAAACGATGTCCTGAGTCTCAAAATCCTCGACGAGGGGGTATGGGTCTGTCGGGCGTGCGTTCGTGTTGGTGGCTGCGATATCTAGTTAGCATTATTGAGAGAGAAGGACGCTGTGAACTTACCAGTCTGGTGATCCTCCTGGGAGATCTGTCCACTGAAGTCGTCCCAGTTATCAGGAGCTCCCATCTCGAGGCTCTGTGGCAAGTCTGGGACAATGTTGGCATCGAAGGATTCGTTGTTGGGAACGTTGATGTGGGCAGTGCCGTTGTCAAATTGAAAACCTCCAATGATGTTCTCCCCGGACATGGTGAGTAGATCGGGGTCGATATGAAAGCCTCCAAAGTGGTCAAAGTCATGGATACCACCCTCAAACAAGCTGTCGGTGGGCGCATCGCCAAACAAGTTTGGCAGAGCAGTCTCTGGGTTGTCCATCGCATTCAGTAAGTCTGTCTTGAGTTTGCCAGTCGGCTCTGTGGGGTTATGGAAGGCGATGTAGTGTTTCTGGCTCCGTGCCAAGCTGTCCAGAAGCCGCAAAGGATCCTCGACAGGTAGTCCGCGCTTCAGGACATGGAACAGAAGCTCGACGTCGGTAAATTGACGAGGCTGTGGGATCGATGCCGGTGCGAATCGCTGACGAGCCGTGATCGTTCCCATGTTGTCCCTGACCAGCTGAAAGTTGTGGACATCGAACCAGTGGTCAGGCGGAGTCAAACCAGTGTCCATGATGGCGCCGGCGCAGAACTGGGTGATGTTGTCGTAGCCGCCGCTGTTGTCTCGGACGTGAGTCCAGACCTTGGCGATCAATGCCCAGGTAGACTTGTGGGGCTCCTTCGCCCACATTTCGCGGATGAAATCGCTTCGCTGTCGCTGAGTGTAACTGTTGAACATTTGCTGCATGATGGCTGGTCGATTGTTAGTGGACAGTAGCGACTGAGGTTTTGTAAGAAGGGAAACCCACAGCGAAACATCATGTAGCCGTTCACACCATTCTTGGCTTGCTGCTCATTGCTGGCAGCGAGTGACTTGTCCACCCTGCCATCCTTGATCCTGCGTTGATCGTTGACTATGGCCCGGGCTCTGAGCCGTCCGCCAACGATCAGTTTGGAGGACACGTGCATTGCGAGAACTTGTTGACCACCTTGACTGGCTAGGTGATGAAGTGTTTTTGGAAGTCAAGATTTGGGTTCAGATGAGTTCAAGAAATGGATGGCTTGGAAGAATTGGGAAGGTTCCTTTGAGAAGAGGTGAGGAGATGAAGAAGGGTTTAAATAATATTATTTGGAAGAAGGAAGGCGGCTCAGAAGGGAACGCTGGTTTAAATATGAAATGCAACGAAGCGAAAGGAAGCTGCATTTTTCCAGCTAATCAGAATATTTCCCCCAGCGATCCCATTGGTGAATTTTGAAGGCATTGTTCAATTTTTCCTTCCTATTGTTCGTGCTCGAGCTTCCCCTAGCTGCCATCAAAACCCCACCAAAGTCACAGCCAAAACAAACCTCCCCGTCAGCTACCACCATCCCCACCTTCTACGCCCATTTTCTATTTCTTCTCAGTCGAAATTTGTAACGCCCAAATTGCGAGTCTCATATACAGATTCAAAATTACCAATTGGCCAGCCCTCGATCGGCGCTGCTCAGCCAAGATGGACATTGAGAACCACTTCAAAGCCTATCTTCCCAACAGCGTTGTTGTTGACTGCAGCAGGGAGGATGCCAAGGCGTACCGCAATGACATGATGATGCGAATGGCTGGAAACAAGTATTTCGCCCAGTTTCTCCGACAGGGAGGAATTCAGAAGGGAGCAATTCAGAAGGACCAGCGCATCCTGAGGGTCACCCGACTTTTGGATCAGCTCAACGGACAGGAAAATTGCCCGCATCTGCGACTGTCGAAGACTTGTTTTGGTCAGCTAAAGGCGGCCTCGGATGTCTTGGATCTCCAATGACTTACCGAACTTGCAATCTACAGGGAGTCCTCAGTCGCCTTCTTGCTGCGACGCTTGACCTCAGAAGACTTGCGTGGCTGGTACTTGTACTCGGGGTAGACGCGCATGAACTCCTCCTTGATGGCCTCAGACTTCTTCTTGTAGGCATCACGAACCTCATCTGGCTCCATCTGCCACTGTTTGCCAAGGATCTTGGAGATGTCGTTGTTCTTGGCATCTGGGTTTGCGTCCTTGACGGTCTGGTGTCTCTCGGTGCGGTAGATGATGAATGGGTTGGGGGGGCGGGGAATCTTGATGTTGGCAGCCAAGACATTGACCAGTTGAAGAGTCTTCTCGGGTCCAACAAAAAGGCGGGATGGACAGGAGTTGTCACGCATGGCGACGCAGTCCAATCGGGTGATCTCGTTGAAAATCGTGATGATCAATTGCTGGTCGATCGGGCCCAAGCCATTCCACGCGATGGCGTCCACAGCACAAACCTTGGCAGCATTGTGGATGTGGAGCTGGATGCCCATGTTGTCAACGATGTTGAGGAACTCAAAAGGGTTGCTTGCGCCGTTGGGGAGAGAGCCATGGCTGCCGATGTAGTTCAGCACGTAGGTGAGGGTGGGGGAAACGTGAAACTCGACGGGCAAATTAGCTCTCTTCAGTGCCGTGATAGAGGCGATGAGGTTCTGCTGAAGCGTGGCCATGATGAGAGGGGTTGATGATTCTTCTTGTTGGTTTGCTGGAGTGATTGATGTTGCTGAGAGTTGGTGTTGCTGAAAGTTGGTGTTGCTGAAAGTTGGTGTTGCTGAAAGTTGGTGTTGCTGAAAGTTGGTGTTGCTGAAAGTTGGTGTTGCTGGCGGGATTGGTCTGACTGAGATTGATGGATGAAGAAAGATGGGAGAAAGGCTTTAAGTCGTCTTGAGAGGAGAGATGCGAAACGATGAATCTGATTGTAATCAGGTCCGCTGATTGAGAAAGGAGGCGGTTGTGTTTAAATATTACGGAAAGGGATAGATGGCAATTGAGCTCTGCACTGTACCATTGTTACTGCGATTGATTCGACGGCCAATCAGAATATTTCCCCAGTTACCAATGGCGATTGATGTGGCGGCCAATCAGAATATTTCCTTCAGTGATCCATTGGAAGATCAGGTGAATTTTGCAGTGACTGTTTTGCTCAAGCTGCCCGCAGCTGCCATTTACAACTGCCATTGACTGCCCCACTACGCACTGCCTTAAAACCCCCTCGTCCTGGGCAACCACACTCCCACTTCTACACTCGTAACTTTCCTCGTCTCAGTCAGAACTTGGGACTCACAAACTGCAAATCTCATCTTTAACTCGTGTTCCCTCGCAGGTTGCAGTGCTCAAGCGGCGCAGCTTGTCAAAATGGATATCAAAAACCACTTCAAAGCATATCTCCCCAATAACGTCGTCGTTGATTGCAGCAGGAAGGATGCCAAGGCGTACCGTCTCAACATAAACATGCGAATCGCTGGCAACAAGCACTTCGCCCAGGTCCTCCGACAGGTAGAAACTCAGAAGGATCCACGTGTCCTGAGGATTGCCCAATTGCTGGATCAGCTCAACGGACAGGAGCAGGCACTCATCGACTTGACCGACGAGGTTTTCGACATTTGCGACAAAGAGAAACTGTGGTACGTTGGTGATCACCCTCATCTGGAGCGCCTAATCAAGGACGTGCGCCACGCCGCAGACTTTGTGGATGAGTACGCAAAGCGAGTGGTCCTTTGGCTGGAGCACCTTCGCATCACGGGAAGTAAAGTCAGCGATGGTGTCAGAACCACCCTTTCAGACAGTGTCTCCATGCAGCGAGACTGGACTACAGGCCTCGTGTGGTCTGCCGTCATGGCCAGTCCCACTGGAAAGATTCGACCCCCTGGTCCAGGCAAGCTTCCTTACGGTGTAAGAGCCTCCCTACGCACACTTACACTGCTGTTCAACTCGACTGACTTGATTTTAGCCTTTGGGTGCTCCCAACCCTGAGCTGCAGGAGCCTCGGAAGTACATCAATGGCAAGCCTGGCCCCATCGCGGAGAAGAACCCTCAGACTGGCGAGTTGCAGCCGCTGAACTGGCGTTATGACCCGGACATCCGCTACCCCACCCCTTACAACAAATTTCTGCGCTTTGATGGTCCCTACTTTGCACCCAAGAAGCCTCGTAGCCCTGAAGAGTTGAACGAGTTCTTCCTGCCCGCATCTTTGGTTTACATTCGAGACTACTTCCTTGAGAAGTACAATGAATGCGAGGACAACCTCAGAGACGCTGGTGATCTTCCCGACCTGACGGAGGAGGAGAAATCAGAGCTCCAGAGAGAGCAGAAGGTACGAGCCAATGTCCTCACCATTTAGCTCAGTGCTGACTTTGTTTCCTAGTTGATTGGAGATTCGCTTGCGCTGTCAACTGGCGAGAATTACAACCGCTTTTCGATCGTGGTAAGTATTGATGCTTTCGAATCTACCGGGTTTGCCCAAACTGAATGGTACCAGGACGAGATTCCCCATGACGAGCCTGTTGAGAACGCTACTCGACCCTATGTATGGGTCAGGCCGGGAACTACTGAGAGACAGGTCAACTCTGGAAGTGGAACAGGAAAATTCTTGCCAGAGGATTTGAATCGGGCCTTGAAGCAGTTCGAGTACGACACAACGCACCATGTTCCTACTGTTGATCACGGTGTCCGTCTTCTCCTGAACCGCGACATTGAGAATGCCGAGGTGCCTTGACGAGAATCAGAGAGTCGAGATCAATCGCTTGATTGGGGTTTTCATTTTTTTGGAAGGATTGAGATCATGAGATTGAGGCGCCCCACGTAATTCTGGGCAGTTCAATGCTTCTTGCGGCAAAGGCATTAGAGTGAGGCGGCTGGAAGACTCTCGTCTCTTGCGTGGTCGTGTCTGAATGAGCAGCATCGAATTGACCCGTAGGCATGAATTCAGGACTCCTCAGGTACCTAGGTAGTCTAATCAATGGCGGCACTGTCACGAAGAATGAAGTCTCTTTCCTCGATACTGTCCACAAATCTAGGCCTCGAGTTTTCCACCACCGGTGTCTCAAACGTCCCATCCTCCCACTTCCAAGGTTCTGTGCTCCAGAGAGCGCTCAACTCTGCGAATTGAGCGACCCATATTTTCCATCACAAGATCAAACGCACAGCTCTCCTAAATTCATCTCAGAAAACTCCCTTCTCTCTGAACGCAGGACTTTCCACAACAACATTCTTCCACGTTCCCCTCTTCCCAAACCCCCCTTTCTTCAATCATACCTTTCCACGTTTGTGGGTTTCCACGCAAATCTTCCGACACTCAACTTTCCCAAGCTTTACTGTTTATCTCCTAGACGACGTTCTTACCATACAAGTTATCACCTCATTCTGAATCCCCTGCAGCAGCAAACGTGCTCGACGACTTCGACATCAGCACCCACAATGCCTGCCATCAAGCCTAAGGTCACTGCTGTCCATGATGGCCAGGGTAGGATGGCGCTCTTCTTCGACGAGAGCGTGGGACAGGAGCGTGTTGTGTCGCGCATTGCGCGACGATACCAGTGAGTCGCATGCGACAGACAACTCGGAGATTCATGACTGATCAAAGCTTCTACAGGGAATTTGCCGTCCACGGGGAGCCTATCTGCGTGTTTTTCGACCGAGCCTCCCGCAAATTTGTCATCATACCTGTCTACTCCAGACAGGATTTCATTGACAGACCTGCTCGATACCAGCTCATCGTCGACCTCGACTGGCTCCCAGGTGCTCGTCCTGCTGGCGCTTCTGGCCCCTCCAGTGCTGCCGGCCCCTCTGGCAATGCTGGTCCCTCTGGCACTTTGGGAGCTGTGAGACAGTTGGACGGCGATAATGCAGTCGATGATGGTGCTGATGCGACTGAGGAGATGGACATCGATGAAGCAGCACAATTGACAACTGGAAGCCCTGAGACCGAGGAGAAGATTCCTCGTCCCCCGAACGCATGGATCCTTTTCAGGTCAGAGAATGCGAAGAAGGTGCGTGAGGACAACCCCGGAATGCTCAACGGCGATGTCTCCAAGGAGGTCTCTCGTCAGTGGCACGCCGCGCCGCAGGAGATTCGGGATTATTACGGACAGTTGGCAGAGAAGGCGAAAGAGGATCACAAGCTCAAGTATCCCAACTACCGCTACAAACCGGCTAGAAAGTAGGTCCTGGGACATCTTTACTTCAACGACCAGTGTTACTGGCTTCAAAAGATGAAGCGGCACAGGAGCAATCGAGACGCACAGGGCAAGTTATCTCGCACACCACGAGCTACGACTTCTTTCTACCTTCCTCCGTCTGGCCTCCAAGCCTACGGCATCTTCACTGCAGGAGTGAACAACAAAAAGCAAAGGAGAGGAAAAAAAAACACCCAAAAAAACGATCAACATTGTGCATTCGGCACGAAAGTCGCACGCTGCGTACATGACCGCGCAGCAACACCACGTCTTCACCTGGAAAAGGATCAGGAAGGGTCGACTGGAAGAGCCTGGGGTGTCTCCAACTCGAAGTAACAGTCTGGTGCCTTGCTCTTAGGTGAGCGAGGCGCCATCTCTTCAACCAAGACAGACTCGAAACGACGGACAGACATCACCGACAACCACGACCGCGCATCTCTTAGTACAGACGACTACGAGTTCCTGGGGCCGACTGAGATGCATCTCGGCAATACTTGCGAGTCCCAGAATATCGTGTCGGTGGAGCCGTTTGGAAGGACTTTTTCATTTCATCACAAGGACATCAAAATTTCCCCTGTCCCCTCGTCATAGCACAACCGTTTGGCATGACCCGTCATCACGGCACTAGTTTCGTTGTTTCATTACTACTGGAAGGGGGTGGAGGTTCCACTAATGCATGGGGACTCGGAGCACGGCAGCCGTTGAGGGCGTCGGAAAGGAGTTCACCCATGGTCACGGACGACATACCCCCTCCTCATCATCCCCAAAAGTTTTTCATGGCTCGTCATCAGTGCATGCGGTTTTTCCTATTTTTCTTCACAGGGTTTCCTTTTTGATTTTTCACGGCACTGCGAGGAGTCCGACAAGTTTGACTAACCCATTGGAATCTGGAGTATGGCGTCGGTGAGGGCGTCAGAAAGGAATCACCACGGAAACAAACAGGGCACAAACCCCCCAGTCACCATCACTCAGAAGCTGGCATGCTTCATTCTCAAGTAGTATCAAATTAAAACAAGGCTTTGGCCACCAAAATGGTTTCGTGTGTGCGATGTGAGCCTTTCGGTGCCTCCTGATGTGTGTGTGCCCTAAGCCACATGTGACTGCTAGGTGCTGCTGCTCTGCGATGGAACCCCCTCCTTGGACTCTGAGCTGCGTGCCCAGATAAATGTGGCACAGCGCCACTGGCTGTTCTTCTCCTTCTGCCCAGACGGCCCCAGCGGTCGCGGACACATGTAGAACGTACGGCCACAGTTGATCCCGGCCTTTTTCACGATATAACTGATGCAAGGTTCGCCATGCTCACACAGCGGTGCGACCTTCTTCTTTCCCAGCAGTTTCGACCAGGACTCCTTGGACTCTATAGGGTCGAATACTCTCCCGCTTTCCTCCTCGGCCCGGTTGACTGGCACGTCCGGTTCCGTCTCGAGTTCAACCGTGCCATCCGACTGCGGAACGGAGTCATCAGCCGTCCCGTCCCCATCTCCCTGTTCCTCCAGGACAGCCTTTGGCGTCGGCATCCTGGGCTTGAAGAAGCCCATCAAGCTGCTCTGCGCCGGACCCGACTTCCCGGCGTCTTTTCCCGTCACCGTCTTCGCCTTTTTTTGAGGTCGAATTGATATGCTCGGTGCGCCACGTTTCGAGACAGACGCTGCCGAGGTGGTTCTACTGGGAGACTTGGAGTCCGTCGTCGACGAAGCTATGGGTCGGCTGGGCGTGATGGATGGGGATGGGGATGGTGGGACGTTGGATGTCTGTGTGCTGGGGAGCTCATCAGTGTTGCCGAAGGACTCCGCAGCGGCGGGAAGGGTCGGAGTTTGCTTGACGGTCGATGGAGCGGGCTTCTTAGTAAACATATCCTTGATGCTGCGGCGGCGGTCGAACTCATTCAGCAGCTTCGCAGACTGCGGCAGCAGGTCCTTGGTGTCCCAGTCCCTGAGCCGCTTGCCTTCTTCAAACATGCCTTTGGGGTTCATGATGTCTGAGAGGTGGACATCTTGGCCTTCCTTCCTGACGCAGTCCGCCATGGTCGCGTAGACAGGGCAGTGGTCAGACCCCAGCAAGCCTTCCTGAATATTGGCGTCCTCGAACCAATCTTTCAAGCCGGCTGTACATAGGATGTAATCGATCCGGCTGCCGAAGTTCCCAGGGCGGGCATTCTTCTTGGTCTCCCAGCAAGTGAACATACCTTGCCGGTCTGGATGGAAACATCGGGTGATATCCCACATCACAGGCTCCTCTCGTCCCTCGTCCCTCTCTCCGATGACTGTTCCTTCGAAGATGAGCTGGTTGAAGAAGCGCCTTGACGGCATGGAAAGGAAATCCTCCATGGTCATGCCTTCCTTTCGCAGATGCTCCGCGCAACCAGCGGTGTCAACATCTGTCCGTATGATATTGAGGTCTCCCGCAAGGATCACTTGCTTGCCCATTGTAGCAAGGTTCCGTATTCTCGCATCAAGAGCACTCATGAAGCCCATGCGAAAATCGGTCCTGGTGTCGTCGCGGGTGGCAGGCACGTAGACGCCGATGAGGACAAAGGCAGGGAACTCGAGAACAACACAGCGGCCCTCGGAATCCAGCATCACCTCGTCCACTGGGCCGAGGAGTTGGTCCTCGCGAGGGTAGCCGCCGATCCGTTGATCGGGGGGAAGGTCGCGGAACTTGGTCGTGGACTTTGGGGGACAGAGCACTCCTGTCAGGCCCTCCTCGGCTCGGATAGGACAACACTTTGAGTTCCTCGTGTATATCGCAACTCCTGAATATCCTGGAGAGAGGTCAGAACAATTTATGTGCAGGCAGGAGATCAAGCAGTCACGGAACACATGCCTTTCTTGTCTTTGGGTAAGCTGAAGAAGACGTCCCAGCCGGAGACCAGCACCATGTCATCTGTCAGGTCTTTCCGCTGAATCTTTGCCTCTTGCATTATGACGATGTCCGCTTCCAGGATGTCGAACAAGGCCTGGAGGTTGTCAGCGTCCAAGTTATCCAGAGTGATCACGGAAGGAGCGCTCGCCTGGAAAGACCTCTTCTGATTCCATGGGGCATACCCGAACGGGTTCCTGAGAGGCGAAGGGTTAGCAAATGGCCGGGGAGTCTGCGTGTCTTCCTCGGCAGGTGAAGAGGATTACTAGCAGGTCACCAGCGACCCAGAAGAGCCAAAGCGTACCTGATCCCGTTCACTGCAACGCAGGTCAGTTCATGGAACCAGTACCAGCGCAAGAAGGCGTGCGAGCTCACCGTTCCAAGTCGTGATACGCAAACCCATCCTTGCAGCAGTCAGGCTCTCATATGGGTGGGCTGAAAGTACTCGACTGTCTGTCTCAGTCTCCTTTCGTCTTGCTGTGCGAGTGGATGCGGTGCTCGGGATGGGCGGACATTCCCAACAGCCTTAGAAGTAAAATGGAGGGGCGACACGAGGAAGCCGGGCAGTAGGTGGAAACAGACCTCCAACCCCCGGTGGCAATGGTGCTTCCTTGGTCAGAAACTAGGTAAGCAATAAACCTGAGCTCCCTCAATCCTCGCAATACCACGCCCACATTTCAATCTCGACGTCAGGTATCCTCAGCGTAAGTCAACACCGTGCCAGCTCGACCAACGAGTCGCGTTCGCCACTTACAAGGAGGAGCGGCGTCTCATGTCAACCTCTCTCGCGAACCCCACACGAGGTCACGCTAGCGCCCGAGCCGGCTGCCAGAGCTTGGCGGACTGGGGGGGGGGGCCAATGACTAAGCACCCGGTCCCGTCTCCCAATCGTCAGTGGTCTGATTCAAACCTCATCGACCTCCTCCGCCCAGCTAATTGCTTGCTGCCGCTTAACGCAACCCCCCCCCCC
>LJJS01001757.1:350409-410751 GCA_001447215.1 Diaporthe aspalathi
CATGTTCGGGCGTCCACAGAGAACACACTGCAGATGCTATACCACGCCCCAAGATGCTCCCGCAGCGACAGATCATGCGCGCCGCGCCGCGCTTCCTGCGCTCCCCCGCCGTCCAGCGCCGCTTCATGAGCTCGCCCGCCCCCAAGGCCGGCGAGAACGCCTTCATCAAGGAACGCGAGGCCGTCAAGGAGCATGCCGCCAGCACCACTGGTGAGTCTCTATCCCGAGGGCCCGAGGGGTCGAGGAGTGGCCCAATTGGCCCCTAGAGGGGCAAACATACTGACAAGGAGCTCCGTACAGAACTCTGGAAGAAGATCTCCATCTAGTATGACATCACCCTCACCATCCCGGATACATCCCTCATCACCAAGCTGTGCCCAGATGGTTGTTTAGGACGAGCCGAAGCTTCGAAGTCGGCTGTGGAAGCGGGACACGCCGTCAGGGGGAGGAAAGGGAACGGCGAGCGCGCGCATCCGGGGGACAGCAGGGCACGGCAACCCGCAAGAGCAGCCAGGAGAAGCCGGGCGAGTGGACAGTAAATGGCAGCGGGCACACCGGGCGACGGGGAGGGGATCTCCATGCGTCAGACTGATCATTTATACACACGAGAGAGTGCTGACCACCTTCGAAACCACAGCGCCTGCATCCCCGGGCTCGCCCTCGCCGGCGCCAACGCCTACTGGCTGTGGAACGAGCACTGGGAGCACTGGTCTCACTTGCCCCCGCTGGAGGAGCGCATCGAGTACCCTTACCAGAACATCCGGACTAAGAACTTCCCCTGGGGAGACGGCGATAAGACCCTCTTGTGAGTCCCCGCTCGTCCTTCGTCGTCGCACCTGGCGTCGGCGTCACTACAGGCTTCGATTGTCTGGCTTGCAACTCACTAACCCCGCCCCCTGCACAGCTGGAACGACTCAGTCAACTACCACAACAAGGACAAGACCACCTAAGCTGGGACTGAGTCTATGTCAGAGTATGGAGTGGGATCTTGCCAGGTTTGGCATGGCTAGATAGCGCATCGGACAACCGTCACAAACAAGTCGACCTGTACATGTTTTCCTAGAGTCACAGCAATCGATCATACCATTCGCAAATGGTTGGCGGGTGTGTCTGCAATCCCGTGTTGGCCATGCTATATTCCAGGGGCAGTCTGCTCGCTGGACACTTATGATGTCGGTCCCTTGGATATCTGAACAGCCACCGCGGTGGTCTCTACTCACTGACTGTCAATCCCAGGCAGGCTGCAAGACAAGTGAGCCAGCCATCTCTTGATGCTATTGACTGGCGCGGTCCTCCCCTAACAACTTACACCCGAACCACTTCTGAGAAGTACGCCACTCGCGGCCCAGATGCTTAGCGCCCAAGCATCTCTTCTGATTCATGGGATCATCGGCTCCCGTTGGCACCGTGTCGGGAAATGAGAGGGCGGGCAGATGTTCTCAATAAAGGATGGGTCTCCTCTACCCTGGCCGCCCCTCAGACCTTGCTCGCTTCGCTCCTCAACTCGAGGAACTTTGCCGCGAGGTCGTTCGAAACCTTGACGTCGCCTATTACTTTCATGATTGTCGACATCTTGGCTGTCACCTCCAGCTTCTTCTGTAGGTCCTCTACAGCCGCAAAGAAATCGAACGCCCGTCTCAGCGCCCCCACAGCCTTGTTGAGATATTCGGTCCTCTTCTTTGAGGAGCCAGGACCGGCACCAGGCGCCGGCGCCATCCTGCCTGCAATGCCTACGTAAGCATCTGCGAGGCTAGAATACATGGTCGCAGCCATATAAGACCCGTCGCATTCGAGACATCGTGGTATGACGACGACTAGCAGCTTCGCTGCGGCCCCAAACTCGTCGAGCGAGATTAGGACGTCCGCTACGGTGCCAATGGATTGCCACAGCAGATTCATGAGCCGTGCTTTCCATGCAATGCTAGCAGCTCGCATTGCGACAGAGAAGCCGCGCTGGGGCCGCCCTGCCTTTTGAAACAGCTGCGCCTTCATGAGAAGCAGGCGTGCCCAGACGCCGATGTCCCTGTCCTTGTCGTGGCTGTCGGAGATGAGCTGGTCGACTCTGGCAAAGGCAGCTTGGAGGTCGCCGCGCCGGACAAGCAGTTCATACTGCAGCGAGTCGACGACAAAGGCGAGATCAGATTCGAGGTCGTCCGGCTTGGACTGCATGATCTGCGAGAGGAGGTATTCTACTCCGTCCAAGTCGTTGCGGTGGAGGTCTCTGCGCAGCTTGATAAGTGCGCGCAGTTTTTGCCAGTATTTCTTGGCCTTCCACGGCCGAAGGCATTCCTCGTCGATGTTCTCGAGAATCTGCATTCCCTCGTTGTACTTGCCCTTGCTTGCCAGGATGCTCGCCAGCCGGCATGTGATCTTCAGCGTATCATCCACCATGGCGTTGGGTGCGTGGTAGCGAAGGAAGACCTCGCACATCATCTTGGAGAGGAAGGAAACGCCGACCCTGTCCCAGATGGCAATGTTGAGTGAGATGTGGGTGCCAATCATGGTGACGAGGTTCCGTTCGACCAAGAGATGTGAGCTGCGAGCGATGTTCTCAAGGGCAGTGGCAACACTAGCGCCACTGAGCAGACCCTGCTTAGCCTCGCTCAGCAAAGCAGAACTCCAGGTTGACCACATGCCCGTCTCTTTGGCCTTGACCCGAAGGAAGGCGAGTGTCTCTCGGCCGGTGGCACTCATGCTGCTCGACTCCAGATTTTCCACCAGGTGTGGATGCTGGAGTCCGAAGCTGTAGAAGAAATTGAGGGCAAAGATGAGACAGGTCTGATCCCGCTTCTCTCGAGCTGTCGCGATTGTCTCCAGCATGGTGGAGGCAGCATCCTTATAGCAGCCAAAGTCTGCTTGGAGCACAGCGAGGTTCAACAATGCGTAATGGTAGTGCTCTCTGTCACTGTTGTGCATTGAGTAGTCAAAGTAACGATGTAGGAAGTCAAAAGACGAGGGGAAGTCCCCTGATTTCCAGGCCTCGACGAATCTGGCTCTGGTCAGAGTGATTAAGCAAATCAAAGCGATGGGCAGTCTCACCTGAGATAATGCCCGAGTTTGGGTTTCGAGCGGCCTGCGACCAGGAGATCAGAGAACTGTCTCTGGATCTGCCGAGGGACCCGAACGCCGTACCCTGATGGCACCCGTGTTAGATGGATGCCTGAGAGGACGGCGAGACAGGTACTTACGCTGCATCCGAGCCACCTGGAACTCGATCAGGCGCTCCAGGCAGTGAGCACTGACGGTGGTATGAGAAAAGTTCAGGTCTCCGTAGGCAACGGACTCGATAGAAGCGGCGCCGTCTCCCCAGTCCTCGGCGCAGATGTCGAGCACAATGTCGAAGCGGACAGGGTCCGGGGAGGGGTTGCGCCTCGCCCAAGCCGAGGCTGTTGGCTGGCGATATACGACCAGGTCCTTCCACAAGCTGCATACATCCGAGAACTGCAGCCTGTTGAACTCGAGAGTCGCACGCCGGAGGAACAAGGCCAGAGGGGAGTTGTGAAGCAGGGGTATCCAATCAAATTTGGCGCGCGGGTCGGGTTCGACCATCTGCTGGATGTCTTCTCTGGTTGCAAGTAGGGTTGGCCGGGTCTCAAAGAAGTCATGCAGAGCGTCTAATGATTCGATAGCCCACAGTTTGGCAAGGAAGAGATCCCAGAGTCTGCGGCCGGGAAAACCGACGGCGGCGGGGAAGGGGAGCAGCAAAGTTTCAAAGGTCTTTATGGACTTGACAAGATCGATGTCATCCTGAGCCTTCTGCCAGTGGCCGTAGGGACCTGGCGGGTCCTCGGCTACATCGATGCCGGAATGTGTGGCCAGGAAGGACAGTACGGGGACGATGGCGTCGCCAGGGACGGCGCATTGTGCGTAAAGTTCCATAAGGACCAGCAGGCAGATGTCTGAAGGCATGAGGAACAGAGACATGGCGGGCCTTTGAGCATGTATGTCTTGCTCTCAAGATGAGGACAAGTCACGAAATCTCAAGCTGCCGTGGTGTGTGGACAGCCATGGAGACTGCCTGTTGACATTGAGGGCTTGGCGGTGGTCTATGTCGAGTGTTGATGCTGAGGTGGGAGTCGCGATGCGATGCAAACACGCGTAGAAATGGGGCCAATTGGAAGAGTACCTGCCCTTGCCCGACCTTGAGCCGGCGCCTCGCGCAACTGCCGGGTACCCGCCCTGTCCCTCAGCCGGGGCAATTGTGTGTGCCTTGGATTGGATGTTTATTTAGACTGCTATGTACTTGAGCAGGCGAACATTTCTTTCTACTGAATAAGACGGGTTGCCTGGTCAGAGGTTTCATCGGGATATCAGCCAGGGGCTCTTGTGCATGGGAGCTCCCGAGGGTGCTGCTGTGGGACCTCCAAGGCCACTTGCGTTAGTTGGGGTTTCGAAAGGCGCGATCCCCCCTTCCGCCCCCGGCCGCCAAATGGCCTGTGACAGGTGAGACGAGGTGGAGCCAAAACAACAAGGCCTGCTCTAGTGTACTGTCTTATTGCACACACAACACACACAACACACACAACACACACAACTCGCAGCTACTACGTGGATGACTTACATGATGAAGGGCAGCCCGGCCAGTGAGCAGGCAGGCAGGCTGGCAGTCCTTCTCTTCTCTTCTATCGTGTTCCGTCTGTACTCCCGCAGCGCAGCGGTTCAGCTCAGGTCTGGGCCATGCCTGTCGCGTGTGGCGGTCGTTGACTCGTCGTTGACTCGTCGGTGTCGCCCATGGGCTGCGCTTGCAGCTTACCTAGTATTAGGACATGAGCTTGCCACACGACGAGCCGGTCCCCTGACTCCAGGCGAGCTCGGCGAGTGGCCGGGCGGGTTGGAAGGGTGGGATGGCCTGGCAGTGGCCGGAAACGTCATCTAGGAAGAACAGCTCCTAACAGAGTGCCCGTTGTCGCCGTCATCGAATGCAGCCGGTGCAGATGAGTGATACGGGAGCCCATATCAAAGAAATCACCTTGTTCCACAGACTCGGACCGGATGCTAGCCTGTGAGGTGCTCAGGAGTTGCGCCCCCCCCAATGCCATGATCCTGGACATCCCTCCTGGACATCCCGTGGCCCCATGTGAAGGCCATGTCAGATGTAACCCAAGAGCACGAGTTGAATCAGTGGTGAGGTACCCAAAGCAGGTCATCTCAAACAAATCACCCCCACCGCGAGCACACCAAAACAACCGGCTTATCAGCCACACACGCACACATGAGAGTCAGGAGTCAGGCACCACCAGCTCGAGTGCCTGGCCACCAGAGAGGACGCTCAGGCCGTTCCAGCCAACGTTTCTCCTCCGGGGTCTGGGCTAACCGCCTGCGGAAATGCCATACTGTGATAGGTAGTCTAGTGGGTGCACGAGGAGCACAGGAGCACAAGGAGCATGCACAGGAGCCAGGCCCCTGGTCGCATGGCCTCCGGGTCTTGGGTCTTGGTTCGGAGGGAGGGAGGGGCATGTCCTTGGTCGTGGCACCTGCCACCACACTCGTACCTTAGGTAGTACCTACCAACCTGCGTAGATACCTGCAGTGGTAGGTAGGCACGTATCAGCAGAACCGGTGCGTGCAGGTCAGTCGACTCGACGGACGGTGACCGCGGGTGGACTGGCCCTCCCCCAAACAGCACGGCTTGGCACCTGCCCCCCCCCAGTCGTCCGATTACATCGACTCTCGCCGGATCTACACCCTCTAATAGCCCTCCTTTGTTCTTCTCCCTCTCCCGCTCCAACACCTCCAAAAATCCTAGACCTCGACGATCTACATTGTGTATAATTCTCTCCAGGCCTGCCCCCCCTTTTGCACGGCCCTCGTGTCCATAGACCTTTGCGAATGATTTACCCGCGCGTTGACCTGCAAGACGCACTCCTCCCCCGCGGCTGTTTTGTCTGCCAGCTCGAGGCCGGCCCAGGTCGGCGCCTCATAGCCCAGCACCAATCCTTCTGCCCGACCCATCATCACACGACATCACAATCGCTCTGTTGAACTTGTTCTCTCTGTTCCCTTGTCCTCTTCCTCTCTACTCCCCCCCTCGCCCCCTCTTCGCCCCCGGGATCACCACCGACAGGCCGCGCCACGCCTCGCCAACTGCTGCCCGTTGCTTTGTTGTTCGTCCCCCTCGAGATGCGGCCCCCGAGGATAGCCATTCTCGTCCTCTTCCTCGCCGCCTCCCTCTTCCTCTTCTGCCGCTCTGTCGTCTCGCTGCGCGACGCCAACCAGTCGCCCGCCGCGCCCCTGGGCCCTCACAGGACCGCATCGCCCTTCCGCTCCTTCCTCTCTTTCACCGCGCCCTTCACCCTCTTCCCGCCAAATGCCGCCATCTCCCTTACCGACGACAACAGCACCTTCTTCCCGGCGCGACCGGCCGCCTTCGGCCCTCCCCTGCCCGCCAAGGGCTTGAGCGGCCAGCTGTGGATCGGCAGCGGTTTCGCCGACGACAACCTCCCCGACGGCGAGGGGGAAGGCGAACTGGGCTGCAGTGACCTGCCGGGCTACGGCGATGGGACCGCCATCATAGGCCTCAAAGGCACAACCGTCGCCATGAGCGCAAAGGCAAAGGCCGTCGCCGCCGCTGGGAAAGGCGACAAGTCGAAAAGGTCGAACCTGCCCAAGGGCCCTGCTGTTGACCCTGCCGCGGTTGTCGACACAAAGGACAAGGACAGCACCGCCCCTGTCGACGATGGCACCGACGACTACCTGCACCAGACCCTCGCCTCCAAGGCTCCCGGCTACGAGATGACCACGGTGACGTCAAGCCACGCCGACATACAGTCCATCCAAGAGACGGCGGAGATCACAGGAAAGGTGGTTCTTCTCAGCCGCGGAGGATGTGGCTTCCTGGAAAAGGTCAAGTGGGCCCAGCGGCGAGGCGCTGTTGGTGTTATTGTCGGGGACAACCAGAAAGGCAGCCCGCTCATCCAGATGTTTGCACGCGGCGACACCTCCAACGTCACCATCCCCGCCATCTTCACTTCTCGAACAACAGCCCACCTCCTCTCGTCTCTGATGCAACCTGGAAGCTTCATCGAGGACATCTTTGACGAGAATGGCAACCCGGTGCTCAAGGTGCAGCAGTCGGACAAGGTGCGGAAGAACAAGGCTAAGACCCAAACCACCTCCGTCGAAGAAGCAGCCAGAACCGTGGCAGGGTCCAAGTCCGCAAGATCGAAGGTGACGAGGAAAGAGCCTCCGACCGACGAGTCACTCCCCAGAGCACAGCGGTCCAAGAGCTGGATGGCACGCTTGTTTGGGGATGGAAGCGGGCCCAAGGCGGCAACAGAGCAGAGTCGGCCCCCAAGCAGCGGACAGCATGACTGGGTCCTCGTTGACGACTGGAGCGACGAGAAGGACAAGGTGATTCGCAGCAGCTTGGAGAAGGCTTCCAAGAAGGACAAAGCTGCGGCGACCTCGGCACAGAAGGCCTCGGGAGATGGCTTCCAGATCGGCGTGCAAGACTGGCGTGACCCTGACCTCGTGGATGTTTCCGGGACAGGGGCTGACAAGGGTTCTGCCAAAGGCAAGGATGTGAGCGGGGAGTCACAAGTTTCTACGGCCTCGGGAAAGGCATCAGACAAGAAGTCCGCATTGTCGAAGGACGCGAACGGACCAAAAGGAGGCAGTATCACTCCTGGGAGCGGCCAGTACCCCCCCGCGTCCTCGTCCAAAGACAGGCAAACTCCGTCCTCCAGGACAGGGAAACACCGAGGCAGCTCATCGGGCCTCATGTCCAAGCTCTTTGGCGACGACGATGGGGCGGATTTTACTCAGGCAAACCCACCACCGAAGCCGATCAATACGCCCCTCACCAAGGAACCCACAGCCAAGGAGACTGTCCATGAGGGTTTGTGGGTGACCATCACGCCAACCGGCAGCACTGCGCCTTTCTTTGATACGCTCCTGGTATTGGTTGTTAGCCCGCTGATCACGTTGACCGTCGTGTATGCTCTCCTCATCCTGCGGGCTAAGATCCGGAGGCGGAGGTGGCGCGCCCCCAAGTCTGTGGTCGAGCGCCTGCCCGTCCGTACATATCACACCGTCGCATCCACCACGCCCAGCCAGACTCCGCGGCTCCCATCGCCCACAAGCTCGTCACCGACAACACCTCTGCTGCAGAGCTCATCTCGCCCCAGACCGCGCTCAAGGACTACTACTGGTGTTCCGGAGGCTGACGATATGTTGCGGGTTGACTCTCCGCTGCAGCAATCACAGTCCCCGTCGCGTGCCTCACCGCGTGAGAAGGAGAGCCAGTGGAAAAAGTATATGGGTCGGCAGGTGGAGTGCGTCGTCTGCTTGGAAGAATATGTCGATGGTGTAAGCCGTGTCATGAGCCTGCCATGTGGTCATGAGTTCCACGCCGAGTGCATGTAAGTCCACAGCCGAGCTCGGGAGCGCTTCGGGAACAGCTCGCTGACCAGGTTATTTGTAGTACCCCGTGGTTGACAACTCGGCGGCGCACATGCCCCATTTGCAAAGGCGATGTCGTTCGATCTCTCGCACGCGGATCGCCATCCAGCCCTAGGTACGAAGCGTATCACGACGATAGCGACGAAGAGGACGACGCTGAGCCAGAGGCTTCAGGCTCAGGGAGGAGATCACCTACTACCCAGGATGCGGATGTTGAAGAGGGCAATGTATCGCCAAGTCCCCGTTCCATTTCTCGTAGGACCGGAGGAGCAGATGGCTGGCTCAGCTTGGTGTCTAGCAGCTTTGGTACGAATGCTTCCGCATCATCCTCGCGGTCTATGGTGTCAGACGAGGACCGTGACCGATGAGGAGCCCGAAAAGCACCAAGCCGCGAGATGCTACAGAGAGACGCATGGTTGCTGGCATATAGACACCCAAAAGCTCGACACACATGCGCAGGATGGAGAAGGCAACTTCCCCACAAATTTCCTGCCAGCAAACTTTGATTTCCGCTTCGAGCGCATGCATACTTGTTTTACCTGGGACGGGCAGCCTGTTCCAACTCGATACCCACACACTCGCTAAGATACCACACGCAACGGTCTTGATTTTCCTTCGCTTCCTCATCTCCCTCATCCTCTCCGTCTCTATGTACATCATTATGTCGCTTGGCGTTGCGCTGCTTCTTCGTTTTTACTCATCATCACATGTTTTCGGGTCACGGCGCAGGAGGAAATGGACATGGAACGGAGGAGCATAACGGGCAAGGGAAGGCACGCATTCCGCACTTCCATACAGGGCTACGGACACTTCATCGCTTGGGGTGGTATATTTGCGCTTAGATGTCACCGGGGCTTAGACGCGCGCAGCACAGCGAAATGGAGTGCTTCATCACGCGTTCATATCTTGTCATGAAAGAAAGAAGCCAGGAGCCAAGGCCTGTGACGGTTCCAGCAACAGCCCTTCAGGAAGAAACAGGGCAGTGTTGATAATCCCTCTCACGGTTGCGTTTATATGTTGCGGATGGACCCCGTCAGGTTGGACGGGCCGGAGTTGGACTGGACTGGGTTGGAAATAATGAACCATTTCAGAAAGCCCTAAAAAGCTGATGCTTATCCACCATGACAATTACCACTTTGCCGCATTACTCGCACATGCCCACGGATCGTCCTTCCATCCTCCTCCCTGCGGCCTAAGCTGTGAGGATGTTGAGAAAGGCCGTGATTGTGATCACCTCACTCCCGTCTCACGGCCCTGCCCAGTTGAACCCCCGAGCTGTTTGTCGCGGATTACCACAGCGCCGGGCGTTTTCGCCAACGCCAAAGGAAGCCCCTGACGGAGCACGCATGTACCCTTCTCAACGGTATGGCTGCCACCATCACTAACTGGTCGTGCCTTGGCTTCCCTCGTGCCTCCGTCCCTGGGCGAGTTTGGGGGAGGCGCCGGGGTAGGATCGGGCGAGGGCGGCCGGGAGCTTGAGTCGCAGTAGGGCATCTCGCCGGGCTGTATCGATGCTGTTTCCATGTCGTGTCTTCTAGTGCGGTGTGTAGGTATCTAGGCCGGGCTCGGTTTGAAGCACCTCGGGAATGGGCTCGCTCTCTGCTTTTTTGCGTGCGTGATGGCCGAGGCCCTTTTTTTGGTGGGGAGGGAGGAGGGCGGTTGGGCGGAAGGGGGGGGGGCAAAGGACAGTGAACTGAACTGGATGGGGGTCGTGCTCTCAGCTGAGGATATACCCCCGGAGGAGGTCGAGTTGGTGAGGAATTTCTTCTGTGCGGCCTCCTCCTACTACTACTCCCCAGTGCACATCGCATACGCCTCTGATTGCGCCCCTTCCCCCCCACTCCCCACCCCCAACCCCACGGGGGGGTTTAAGAATTCACGATGTGCGTGAAACGGACAAGCCGAGGTCCCCGTGTCCCTTCTTTTGCCATTGGTGCGGGCGAGCAGACAGAAGCAAAGTCACTGGCGGCCGGCCGCACGGCTCAGCGTTGATCTGTGCGAGGCAAGGGATGAGCAGCAATGCGGGATCCACTAATTCGACTATCTCCAGATGGCGGTTGCCTGCTGGGTCGCCCGGGAAGGGAGAACGCGAGCAGGTGACGGACGTCGCTTGGGCGAGGACGCCATAGTAGTAGAACCGCCCGGCCCTTATGTTGAGAGAAATCATTGATGATAGGGCCACACTGGGGGAAGCAGAATCGAGTAGCGCATGATACCGTGATAGGGGGGTATTGTGCTGTACAACACGTCGAGATACTATATTCCCTGTTCGGGTCATCGGTGAGAATGCAAATTTTGGTCTTGCGCGTCCAGAATCGGAGCATGCAAGTGAAGCTCAGCTGTAAAGCGGCATGCGATATCAGAGCGACGATCGGTGAGGACGGATGAATACATATGGGTAGGTGTAATATCATACAGGTGGCCACAGCAAAGACCGTCTCCTCACAGTCACAATCCTCTTGGCCTCGGTATCAAAGCATTACAGGACGCCACGACCTCGTCAAGGAAGCTAATAATGCTCTTTCTGCAATCTGCACAGCCTGCCAGGCCGCTTCTCGACTTGTCCTTGGCAGGAAGCCAGAGCATGACTGTCAAAGAAAAATAAGGACCCAAGGCAGAATGTGATAACATGAAGCTTTTCCTAGTCTGTGGACCTTATGTTTTAGCAGTGACGCAGAAGCCACAGACTTCTGCGACACGGCACGCCGGTCCTTGAAACCGGAGGCCCAGGTCCCTGTCTTTCACTGCGGGCTCTTTTGCTGTTGTAGTAGAAAAGGCTTGCAGCGGGCTCATCGCAACGCTACTTGCCCATGTTCTGGATCCAGTTGCTGAGGCGATCTTTGTGATCGTACTCACGTTGGCGAAGGTCAGATGCGGCTTCAAAGACACCCTATGCGTTCACCGCGTTGCTCGGCCCTGCCTCGGATAGAGCACTGTCAATGAGACCACCGTTGGAAACAGAGAGCGGGTCCTGCGATTCGAAACCGCCAAGAGACTCGCTCGGAGCGGCACCAACATTTCCTTCCTGTGACAGCATTGGAGCTGTCGGCACGCCTTCTTCAACAGGGACCTCCGGTTGCATGTGGGCCTCTTGAAGGGCTCGGAGGTTATCGTCATCGACAGCGTCCGCGGCGACACTCTGATAATCTTGCGGGGCAGGAGCAATATCGGCAGCTTGCCTCTGATGCATCGCAGGGTGGAAGAGCGTATTGCGTGGTAGGCCCTGGTCGGGGTCATTATCTTCTTCCCTGCGGTCAGGGTTCCTTCCAGCAGCGATGACCATTTCCTTCTCCTTCTTGCCCAGTACGACGAGGTCAAACCCAGGCGGGAGATGCGAATCGGTCCTGGCGTTGCCTCAGTTAGTACTGTACAGTCCAGGATGGAGCGTCGCGACAGCCACTTACTTCAAGATGTCGACCTTGACGAGACGAGCCTTGTCACGCAGGCCTTGCTGATCGCGCTCTGGGACATTGAATGGAATGTGTTCTTCTCTGATGGCCCTTTCGATTGTGCTCCATTTCGCCTTGTACACATTCACTGCTCGTACAAGTTGCTGGGTATCATGCGCCGTCCATGGCTTCCTCTGCTTGGGCTGCGACGGCTTTCGATTTGCCTTGGAAATAAGTTGAGAGGCGCGCGACATGGCAACCACATCGATGAGCCCAGATATAGGCTCGGGCATTGCCGAAGAGGGAGGGACTGCCCCGCCTGCGTTTTGCCGAGGAGGAGGAGGTGGTGGAGGAGGCATTGCAGAGGCGTCAGCCGCCGCCCGGGCTCGCTTGGTCGCGGCATCTTCCTCAGGGCCGCTCTTTCGGCCTCGCTTACGACCTCGTCGTGTAGTGTCGGCGGCGGCTGCTGCGTACATAGCGCCTTCGTTACCTCTGATTGCGGCTTGGCTAAGATCACGGGCCCTTTGGGCAGCAAAGTTGTCAGTACTAGTCAAGCTGAAATTGGAGGACGAGGGCGCCGGAGATGCAGGCGCCGGAGATGTAGGCGCCGCAGATGCAGGAGCCGGAGATGCAGGGTTTTCTGAGAGATCCAAGGGTTGCTCTCCGCTAGAGGAATTCCTCATGTGATGGCGGATACGGTCAAGGCCGGCACGGGAGAATCTCAAGGCAAGAGTCAGTCTCGCTGGAAACCAACTTAAGAAGGCGAGGAATGTGGGTCATGTAATGGGACAAGTGAACTCACTTCATGTGCGAAGCTCTGAGGTCCTGCTGCAACTGATCTTCAATAGGGTAGGGTCCGTCACCATTCAGCGCCAAGGGCTGGATGGGCGCCCTCATCCTCACCTCGGACGACCTGACCCAGTCCTTCAGCTTGTTCAAGAAGGCCTGGAATGGGTACTCTTGTTCTAGTTTGCTGACGATGGAATTCGTGTCCATTTCTGAGACCATTGCGCGGAAGCTGTCGATGGCATCGCGGTATCCCTGGGCATTCCCATCGGAGATGTCGAAGCCCGGAAACGTCCTCAGGGGTGCTCCTTCAATGAATCTGCTGATGGAGTCGTCGTCCACGCCCTCAAGGTTGACATCGAGAAAGAACTGGGCAAAAATGCGGAGGGGGACGGCGTTCTGCACCCCGCGGAGGGTCTCGATGTAACGGTGTGTGCGGATCTTGAAGGCTTGTTCGAGTATATCACTGTCAGGTACGGAAGCATCCAAGCCTTTACTGCCCCCAGGTACGAAGGCAGCGGGAAAGTGGCCGTCGATGGTCTCGAGGCGCGGTAGGCGCTCGATGACCACATCCGGGTCGTCCTCCAGTTCCTGGATGCTGCTCAGCAGGTTGGCGAGGTTGGCGGTTGCAACGGCCTTGGTCAGTCTCGGCCAGAAGGGTGATTCGTCAGCCTTTGTCTTGTCCGCGACGACGTCGATGTCGATGAAATGGTCAGAGTGATCTTTGTAGATCTTGTAGTAACTGTCGAAGATGTCCCTGTGGGTTTTGAGCTCGGCTTTCCAGGGCCCATCCCTCTCGGAGCCCTCCAGAGCGAGGTGGGACAGCATGTCCGTAGACGCGGAGTGCAGCCGGTCGACGAACTTATTCATCAAGTTGACATTGGCATCTCTGGTCCTGGGCGTGAGGAGAGAAGGACCCGGCTCAGGGAATTCATATGTGACAAGTGGAGTCACCCGTTGCGGCGTGAAGGGACCTGGGCATAGTTAGCAAGAGAGCACAGAGCACAACGAGAAGCATACAGGAGGTCGTGCTCACCGATCGCATCAGGGTGGGTTTCCGGCAAGGAGGTTGCGGTAGTGCTGTGAGCAGACTGCACGCTGCGTGGCATGGTGGCGCGAGAGGCACGGCGCATCCCTCGGCGAGCGTATTGCTCACCTCGGGGCCTGGGCGCATAGGGACCATCCCTGGGAGGGCTTGAAGAAGACACGGCGAATTCTGGGGCAGGGTCATGATGGACGTTGTTGGCATTATCATTATCAGCAGCAGGGGCATGGGCATGTAGAGGGGCATCGGCATCATCAGCGGCGTCAGCGACGGCAGCGACATTAGAGGCGTCGGCGGCAGCAGCAGCAGCAGCAGCAGCAGTGACGACGGGCTCTGGCTCTGGCCCTGGCTCAGGCGCGGACGCGGGCGCAGGCTCTTCGAAGGCAGGCTGGGCGGCGGCTTGTTGTGCCTGAGCAGCAAGACGCGTGCTCTGTCTGCCGGGAGCTGCGGAGCTGGCGGGAGCTGGGCGCCCTCCCCGTGTCCGCGGAGCCATCCTGCCAATTGACCCCACCAGGAGACCTTGAGATCTGGTGATGAGAAGTGAAGCTCTCGGATGAGAGAGATGGCCTCGATGCTGTATCTGGCCGAGGCGAGGGTTAAGGCACGGTCGAGGCAGAGAAGAGAGGGATAGGGGTTTTCAGGGTTTGAGGGAGGAGTGGGCGTGTGTGGGCGTGTGTGTGGGTGTGGGAGTTGCAAGTGGGAGAGGGGAGAGCTGGAAAGGCCCTGGGGCGGGAACAACCCCAGGGCCGGCCCACTTAAAAAGAGTTGCTGGGATGTCGCTTCAATGTTCGGCCCCGCGTCACTCGCTGCACTGCGAAGAAGCAACGCTCGTATTCACTGTCCAGGTCACACCTCGGGTTGGCATGAGTTCATTCTTCATGTAGCCGGATAAATGGCCTACCCTGAAGAGGCCTGGCTGCCTGGCTGCCTGGGATGAAAAACAGGATGTGCCGTACAACAGGGAGAAGAAGCCCAGAGATCCGATGTCTCTCAGATGCCCAGTGGATATCAAGTGGTTGTGCAAAAGCAACGTCTGAAGAAGCTTCCTGCTCCCACGGGAAAGGGTACGTCCACTATCAGGCCTTGGCCTGGGTTGTTTTCACGTGGTGGCAAAGCCTAAGCCTAAGCCTAAGCCTGAACCTGAACCTGAACCTTCACTCGCCCGGGCACATCTTCGGGAGGCTGCCGTATCTGTCGTGTCTATCGTGTCTCGTGCTAGAGTTGAGTAAAATTCTCTAGCTGCCCATCCTCAGAGCAGCCATATGAATGTTATCGTACGCCACCTTTTCAGTGGTGGTACGTCGTGTCAGTGTGGCCCTGCCCCTATTCACAATGACGGGCTGGGCGTTCATGGTTTCCGTGTGCAGATCTGTACGATTACGTAGATCCCTGGCACACCAGTAAAATGGCAGAAATGGCTGGCTCTGCACTGCACTGTACTACCGCCACCAGCCGTGCTTTTACTAGGTACCCGGATCGCAGTGTCATCCTTGAATGCCCACCCAAAGCCACGGGGCAGGATAATCGCTGCCCTTCCAACAAGCAATCGCTCCTGTTCCGATTTTCCTTTCTGGCGGTTCTGTCTTTACCCTTGAATTTCGTGTCGCCTTCTCCCATTCTCCATCGGCTTGTCTGCTTGCGTGGCCCAGCAGCCCAGGTAGCTGCCCGACCTGACTCTCGAGAGGCCAAGTGGGCTTCCAACGGCCGTGTCAGAGATTCGTCCCGCCTCTACACCTCACTCCTCACTCACGCCTTTCCTCCTCGTCGATCCCAACAACCAAATACGACTCGAATATCCTCTGCCTCTCGAACACTTGTCTGTCACGCCCGCTGCATTCAAGATGAGGATCCGGCAACGACGGGCGCCTCTGGGCATTCTGCTCCTGTCCTCTCTCGCCGCCACCAGCGCTCTGGCCTCTTCTTTGGACTCGGTGCCTCTCAACCCAGCCACGGGATCACCATCATCATCATCGTCATCGTCATCATCATCAAAGATAGGAACCAAAGATGCGCCTGTGGACGGAAAGGACGGCAGACCTCACGATGGCCCCTTCGTTGAAGTCGAGCACCTGACCTCCGGCAGCGACCTGAAGAACCTGCCGCCCCTCGAAGGCCGCCCTATAGATCCCACCATCGTTGACGGCGTCAAGATCCCGCAGACCAATGACGGCGTTATGAACGACCCAGATCGGTCGCAGGCGAAAGAGGGCACCACCGGCACGTCAGGCGGCGTGAGCGAGAAGGACCAGGTACGCAAGGCACAGGAGGGCGCGACGGGGGAGAAGGCAGAGAACAAGCCCGAGTCGCCAAAAGAGGCGCCTCCACTACCGCACAGCGAGCAGGAGAAGATCCTAAGCACAGGGGATGGCGCCAAGGACAAGAGCAGGCCAGATGGCAAGGCAGAGGACTTCTCCGGATTAGAGGTGCGTGCTACCGGCAGCGGCCCTTATCCTTGTATTCGACCGTACTGACGGTGACCTTTTCTAGAAACCTTCGGGCCTCCCTGGCAAGACTTCTGAAGGAGCCCTTCCCGTACCCGACTCCGCGAACAAGAACCACCTCGATGTCTCTCCCTCGACGGGCAAGTCTCCGAGCAAGATACCTATCGATGACCCCGACAGCATAATCCAGCCCTTCCATTCCTTCCTCCTCTCCTACACCATGATCCTCGTCTCCGAGATAGGCGACAAGACCTTCCTGGTCGCGGCGCTAATGGCCATGAAGCACGACCGCCTCGTTGTCTTCTCCGCCGCCTTCAGCGCGCTCATCACCATGACCGTCCTGTCCGCCGTCCTGGGCCACGCCGTGCCCACGCTCATCCCTAAGAAGGTGACCAACTTCCTGGCTGCGGCGCTGTTTCTCGTGTTCGGCGCACGCATGCTCAAGGAAGGGCTGGCCATGAGCCCGGACGAGGGCGTCACGGCCGAGATGGCAGAGGTGGAGCTCGAGCTCGAGGAGAAGGAGACCCTGGCGCGCAAGGCCGGCCGCAGGCGGTCCTCCATCTCGCCATACGCGCTTGAGATGGGCCTGAACAGGACGCACACCCGCAAGTCCCGCTCCCAGTCGCGGTTCCCCACGCCGCCGCGCAGCCCGTCCGCCTCGCCCGAGAGGAGCCCAAGCCCCCGGCGCGGCGCCTTTGGGGCCGCCTTCGACGGCGCGAGCAACCTCTTCTCGCTGCTCCTGAGCCCCGCCTGGGTCCAGACCTTTGTCATGACGTTCCTTGGCGAATGGGGCGACCGCAGCCAGATCGCGACGATCGCCATGGCGGCCGGGCAGGACTACTGGTGGGTCACCCTGGGGGCCGTCCTGGGTCATGCATGCTGTACTGGTGTCGCGGTCATCGGTGGCCGCGCCATCGCCGGCAAGGTGTCTCTGAGAGTCGTGACCGTTGGAGGAAGTGTGGCATTCTTGGTAAGAGCTCCCCCCCCCCCCAACCCCATCAGGCCATGCCGGGTTTGTCGTCTTAGGAGGGGAAAACGCAATGTACTAACTGGGATACAGATATTCGGAGTCATTTACTTGGCGGAGGCTCTGTGGGCCTAATATGTGTATATCGGTGGCAAGGGCTTTGCGTTGCAGCTTACCTGCGTTATAATATGGGGGGGGGCTGAGGCATTCTGCGACTGGCTGTTATTCTCTTTGCTGTACAGCAGCTTGCAATGTAGCGTTTGCAGGTGCCAGAGCACCTAGGTATACGGGCAAAGGAATTGCATGGGCGGAGTCTGGCAAAAGACAGTTGGCAAAATGGAGAGAACAGCGTCGGGCAACGGGCTGGGGCTTCTGTCGTTCGCAAGGGTCTCGGAAATGACAGGTCTATATGTAGCTTCCCTCTGTGACATAGGGCACTTAGCCGATTAATGAAGCTGTATGTGTGATGGTGTCGTTGGTTCGCCGATGTCCTGTTTTGTTGTTCAGGTAGCATTTGCAACACACTTCTCCTCACCGGCACCCAGTAGCTGGCATAGTTAGGTACCGATGTTTGGGTAAATGCAGATCCAGAGGCCATTCATTTCTACCCCGAGCCCGGGGCAAAAGCCAAAATACGTGCAGCTCGCTTGCTGCATGTGATATTTTGAATGCTATTTCTGACATTTACAAGGCCCTCCACAATGAAGCCTCTTCCCACCGAATAAAGATGCCACCCGCGGCTGCCAAGCTGCTGCAGCTGCGGGTCCCTCGGGCAGATCGGCCCTCGGTGCTCGATGTCACGAACGCAATTGTAGAGCCTCGGATTTTTAATCAGGCCTGAGTGGCAGCACGGCCGACTGCGGACAACAAGCACACCAACCCCGTATCATATGGGATGTCCGGATGCGCAACCAGGAGAAGCCACAGAGCCGGATTACTAAGTCCCAATTCTCACTCACCCCGACGACGCCTTGTCTGTGCGCAAGGGTAGCTGCTCCATCGGGATTCCGTTGAGACACACATGCACAAACAAAACGCAAGGCCGGGCCCCGAGACGAGATGATGTCTCTTCGCCTGCGGATTGGCTTTGTTGCGTGAGGAGGATATCTGCCGCCACTGGGGCTTCTGTTTCACCAACGGACATGGCGCTGGATAAAAATGCTCTCGGGGGGAGCAACACAGGCCCTCGCTGCCTCGCTCTCCGTCCGTGGCAGACAGCTGTACGGTGCAAGGCTAGCTAGCTGTCTGTCAGCAAGACGGTGGGTGGGTCACTTGCAGCAAGTAGTGTAGTACGGAGTTTGTACTTACACGCCCACGCCCACGCCCGCGCTCGCGAACCAGAGCTCGAACCCCGCGCCGCCCCTTTCCCCGCTTATTACCTGCTGGACGCTCCCCCGAGCCCCCGGTGTCACTTTCCAGCCTCCAGAGATCCCTTTTCCTTTTTCTTATTTGCCGTCTCTTACAGGAGGCTGTCTCACTGTTCGGTGACGAGGATACATACCATATATATCACACATCATCCCAGGCCGCAAACATGTCAGAGCTCTGGACCAAGCCAACGGGGTCCTCCTCGGCCCTCTGGGCCAAGCCCTCCTCCACACCAGAGTCCCAGACCCATAACCCCTCGGCCACGCCTCTGTCCGAGGCCCAGACGAGGATCCGCCACCCCGGAAGGCGATTTGCGTAAGTGATGGTGTTTATTTGCACCCGGGAGTTCTGGTTTCCAGTTCGGGGACTAATGTCTCTTTTTTTTCCGGTGCTTTCGGCTAGGAAGGCCTCGTGCCCGAGGACATGTGACACCCCGAGACAAGCTCCGGGCAACCCCGCCGACGATTGGCTTACTGACCCGGACCCCTCGACGCAGGCAAATCGTCAAGCTGAAGCCAGAGTACTACGACAAGTACAAGGAGGTGCACGCGGCCGTCTGGCCAGAGGTGCTGAAGCAGATCAAGGCTTGCAATATCGTCGATTGTAGGTTCCTCTCAACCATCATCACCTGGTCCCGCCCCCAGCTCTGGAGCTGCTCCTGGAGCTCGGGCCCGAGTCATCCGGGGTGCCGGGTTGCTCCCGGCACCCCGCGGCTGTAGTTTGTGTTCCTCTGGCGAAAATTCATGGCATCCCGAACGAGAAAGGGCCAGGACGAAAGGCTGACAGCTTGGCGCAGATTCCATCTTCCACGACTCCGGTTCTAACATCCTCTTTGCGACTTTCAAATACGTCGGGTACGACTATGCCGGGGATATGGAGAGGATGAGGGAAAACCCCAAGGTGCGGGAGTGGTGGAAGATGACAGACGAGTTCCAGGAATCGCTGGTGCCCGGAGCCAAGAGCAGCGAGGACGGCGAGCCGTCGTGGTGGAAGCCCATCGAGGAGGTGTTTTACCAGGCTTAATTGGGTGGTGCTTTCCTTGCTTGCCGTCGTCGCCTTTCCCCGTTCATGTCGAAATGTTTCCTGGAGGGGCTGGCCTGATCGGTCTGTGGATATATATAGCCTTGGTTGTGCTTGTTGCTTGATTCAGATCAACTAGAAGGGAGCCCCAGTCGGACGCCAGGCTCAGGTAATAGACGGTCCAAGGCTTCCACTCGCTGATGCCGTTTCGTATGGCTATCACATGCGCCGGCAGCCCACGATATCGCCGTGCTGTCGTTCGGTGTGCGCAACCCGAGACCAAGTAGGTGCTTCGCAGGGCAACGTAGCATCAAGGTTCTCGACCACCAGGATAGCCGTGCACCGCCGTGAGTGCATCAGCCCTTGAAGCTTCCAAAAAGCCCTCCAAAGATAGACCCGCCGCCGCCGCCGCCTCCGCCTCCACCTCCACCTCCCCTCCCGCCGTGGCGCCTGGCCTCAGTCCTAATCCACTCCTCGAGGAACCTGCGGTTCTTCAATCGATTGCCGTCGACAACCTTGGTCTCGACCTGTGCCTCCCCGGCATCGAAGCTCAACAGGGTGGGTACGGAGCTGATCATGTAGGTTAGGCCCAGCCCTGAGGCCATGACGTCCGGGGCGTCGAACTCAACCTCGCAGTACCCGACGCCCCCCTCGGCCTCCCCCACGCCTGCTTCCACGAGCGACTTGATCAATGGGGAAACTTGATGGCAGGTTGAGCACCAGCTCGTGCTCCACAGAGTCAGAAGGGGTCGGCGGGAGCTGGAGGATGCGGCGACATATGTCCTGAACTGGTCTTCATTGCGGACGCTGTAACCTGTCAGTAGGCGATGACCCTGGGCGTGGTTTGCCGGCTCTGGATCAAAGCAGCTGGGGCGACGTACGGCGAGTAGACCCTGTTCTTGGCCTGCTGCTGGCTCGGCGTGGAGGAGAAGCAGGCGCGGAGGGCGGGTGTTGAGGTTGCCTTGAACTTTGAGCTCAAGGTAGCCTGGGTCAGGACCTTGGAGCCGGTGAGTGGCCGCGCGGCTGCTCGTGCCAGGAATATTGGTGTCGCGTGCATCGTCAAGTGTGGGTGCCAATACTGCAAGTGGGCACGCTCTCAAAAGGCGGTTGGGGGTCGAGGAGGGTCGATTATTGATGGTCTGGTTAGAGTGACGTAGTAGATGGCCCAGGAGCGTCCCGAGCTTGGCAGGCCGCCCAGACGTGGCATTCAGCGGCCCGTGGGCTACTTGCGCCTATAATACCTGCCCAACCTCGCCGCTCTCCTGGTGATATCAGTGTGGATGTTAAGCTACATGAATTCAACCATGGTTTGTTTGTATTCCCATCAACGGATGCTCTGGCGTCTTCCAAGGGGTGGTTACAAAACCATGGCTAGAGGCAGGTGTTGGCAAAGCCCTGCAGCAAGGGAGATTTGTGCGGAGGACGGTGGGGCAATGGAGAAGTACGGAGACTTAGATAGTGTATGTGAGGGCTTTGGCGAGGCTATCGCGGAGAAGAAGCAGGTGGTGCAGGTGGTGCAGGTGGTGAGAGGCATCAACGCGGGGTCGGTAGCTGCAGATCCACTGCATCTGGCCGCGTTCGTGTTTGCATACCGCCACACTTGCGGACAAGATCGTCGTGCCGCGGGCGTGGGTGGGCCCCTAATCGTCTGTTATTGTAGCAGATGAGGCTTTAGTGTGCATACAAACCTGCAAAGCCAGGCCTTCCAGGCGACGACACATCCGAGCCGAGAAAGGCACAGCGACTCCAAAACTGTCGACCCGGCGGGATGGAAAGCTTAGGCCGCCGCCACAACCGCGAGCTTAAGCCTGGGCGAAGCAGCCAAGCTGCGAAGGTAGCAGCTGGGGAGCCGCATACTATGCGGCTGCACTGCATTGCAGAGTGCCGAGGCGATATATTGCAATCCCCGGCATTATTATGATTACTGAATACTTGTTGCCAGTCTGGAACCCTGCGGCGCAAGGGGGCACAAGTCGGTGTCGAAACCACCACTTCGTCATCATTCAGAGTCGCATGCCAAAAATGCCTGGAAATCCCTGGAAGGCGGCTGAAGGGGTCGAGGGCAGGTGACCGTTTCCATGACCTGGGGCTGCCGCTGCGGCTGCTGCTTGGCTGCCGGGGTCTCCTTCCACGATCCATGATCCACGATCCGCGAAGGCTGAGCATGTGCTCATTTGCAGGCGCAGGAGGGACGTGTTAGTCTCGGCTCTCACCCATCCACCCACCCATCTGCCCATCCATCCATCCATCCATCCACTTCCCAGACGTGGTCCGGTGCCGTCGTTTAGGACACGGGGGCCGACTGTTTCCAAGAAAGACTTGCTGCGGACGAAGGCCGGAAGGATGATCCCCAGGTTGTCCAGGTTGTAGATGCATGGGGCCCGCTGCTGCCCAGACACACCATGGCCTTTTTTTTGTGCCTCTTGAGTTGGCACAGCGTATCATTCCAGGACCACGCAAACTGGCGGTCTGTCGTGTCGTGATTTGCAGAGACTTTGCTATCCGATCCGAGCGGCCTCGACAATTACTGTACAGGGCGACATGCCCTTGTTTCTGACCACCTCCGCTCCATGCCCATCCCCATCCACATCCACATCCACATCCACATCCCAATCGCAGTCGCAGTCGCCATCGCGCGACAGGCGCGCGCGCATGGACGCCTTGTTACCAAGTTACTAGCCTCGCGATGACTCGAGCATTCTTTTCGGCCAAAAATAAAAAGTTGTTGCATTCACAAGCACTATCCAGCCGTCCGCTAGCCCGAGCCCGGCTTCAACCCCCAATGCTATCAAACCACACAGGTTCACGTGGCCTCCGGACGGCGTCAACGGACTTCATCTATTCGAGATCACCCGCGCCTTCCAAGTAACCCACATAGGAAATGCCTTGAAATAGCACATTCCTCCATCTTCTTTCCGTCCCCGGAACCGTCTCTTGGCTAGTTCCTTCGTAGGTACCCAAAGGACCACCAACAGTAAGCCTCGAGGTCGAGGCCCGACCCATTTCAGTGGGCCACCGCCACCTGCCGACGATCAGCCCTTTTATCAAGTCCTGAGATATAGTACATGGTACAGTACGGAGTACATCACACGCCTATCATTGATGCACATGCCTCAAAAAGGGCAGCAGCTCCCCAGGAAGATAAGAAAACAACACGCCGGGCTTTCGATATAACCTGCCCTCCCTGCCCTCCCTCCCTTCCTGCCCATTCTTTCTACTTGCTTCACGACTAGGCTGGACCAGCTCGAGCACTCATAGCGCAGCGAGACATACGGCGCAGAGCAGAGCTCCCCTCCTCCCACCAACTCCGGCGAGAACCCCTTTGGGTCCGCAACAAATCCTTGGGCTCGCCTTTGAAAACTTGGGCTGTTCATACGGAATTCCGCAAAACGGTTGAGCCGACCTCTTCCCCCTCCCCACCCTCCATCATCACTTCCAAGGTGTCCAAGCGATGGCGGGTCCAGACGGCGCCCAGCCTTCTCTCACTGCACGCCTGCCGTTCTTTTCCAGGAGGAAGGCCAAGGATGTAAATAGCCCCACGAGAGAGTCCGAGGGCGAGGACGAGCAGACCTCTCACCGGGCGCCCAAATGGAGCTTTGGCGTGCTGAATGCCAAGGACACCATCGAAGTCCCAGGTGATTACATGTCAATCGATGTCCTCTCTGGCCATACTCTAACTTGCCATAGGTTCTGTTTTATTGCTTGCGGATGACAAGAATGAGCCTCTAGGTCTGCGTAATGCGCCTGCCAGGACGTCTCACTCATCCATACCCATCAGCGTGCGTCAGGCGCCACCTCCCTCTACGGACGGGCCCAAAAAGACCTCCGATGGAACCATGATTCTGGACCCCCAGCCGGAGGACGCTCCGAACGATCCTCTGAACTGGCCCACCTGGCGGAGAGACGCGGCCCTGCTCTCGATCGGCATTTACTGCATGGTTGGCGGTGGCCAGACGTCGGTTCTGGCCGCTGGCTTCACCGACGTGTCTGAGGACTATGGGATTCCCGTTTCCCAAGTCTCCCTGACTGTCGGTCTGTACATGATGGGCCTCGGCCTCGGCTCAGTCATCGCATCGCCTACGGCCATCCTTTGGGGCAAGCGGCCCGTATACCTCGCTGGTGCCGTGCTGTTCATCATTACCTCCGTGTGGTGCGCGGTAAGCCCCAACTTCGTATCCCTCATACTCGCCAGGATATTCCAGGGCATAGCCGTCAGTCCCGTTGAATGTCTTCCATCGGCCACGGTGGCCGAGATCTTCTTCCTGCACGAGAGGGCATTTCGACTCGGTATCTACACCCTCCTGTTACTAGGAGGAAAGAACCTCGTGCCTCTGGTCGCCGCTGTCGTCGTTCAGAACCTTTCATGGCGCTGGGTTTTCTGGTAAGGTCTTGCAAAACCTGCGACACTCCGATCGCTTTTGCTAATATCTCATCTCAGGGTCGTTGCTATGGTGGTAGCTTTCTGCGGCGTCCTCCTGTTCCTCTTCGTCCCCGAGACGTTCTGGGAACGTGTGCCCCATCCTCGGACGAAGGCCCCTTCGAGACCGGGCCTCTTCACGCGGATGTCGTCGAGATATCTGAGCAAGCAGGAACGGGTACAAGGTGCAGACTCCGAGAATCCCCTTGCATCGCCTCAACAGGAGGAGGAGAAGCGCACAAAACCACACCGGGACGTACACTTCTCTACCGGATCCGAGACAGAGACAGTCGAAAGCCAAGACAGGGTCCCCGGGGGGGAACATCATGTCATGTTTGCACCTGCTTCAGAGACAGTTAACGACCACACTCTGGGCACTCCCGAGTCGAAGCTTTTCCAGCACAAGAACGAGAATCTCGATGTCCCGAGAGGCAGAAGCTCGTCAGATGAGAAGTCTTCCTCGCCGGGGGACCAAAAGGGTGTTTCCCCTACTGGGACCCCTTCCACCCCCGATACCAAGGCCGAGCGACCTAGCAGATCCTCGTCCATACGTAGCCGCCTGACTTGGTCCCACCGCGACCCCAAGAAGCGGAAAGAGGAGCAGGCCAGACTCAATGCTTACTGTGACCACTGGCGCGAGCGCGAGGCCAAGTCTTTTGTTCAGCAGCTCCGTCCGTGGCACGGCCGACTCAATAGCGACAGCTGGCTCAAGGTCATGATCCGCCCGTTCATCCTGTTCGCTTACCCTGCTGTCCTCTGGTCCGCTGCCACGTACGCCTGCGCTGTGGGGTGGCTCATCGTCGTCTCCGAGTCGGTCGCGGTGGTTTACCGCGAGAAATACTACCATTTCGACGCACTGGGCACGGGATTGATATACATCTCCCCCTTTATTGGCGGAATTCTCGGGACTGCTGTGGCCGGCAAAGTCTCCGATATCTTTGTCAAGGCAATGGCGAAACGTAACGGTGGCCTGTACGAGCCTGAGTTCCGACTGATCATGGCCGGCCCAATCGCCCTGTCGACCGTTATTGGCCTCATGGGCTTCGGCTGGAGCGCCGAAGAGCGGAACCACTGGATCGTTCCGACGGTGTTCCTGGGTGTCGTCTCCTTTGGCTGCTGCCTCGCCAGCACGACAGCCATCACTTTTTGTGTCGACAGCTACAGGCAATATGCAGGCGAGGCGCTCGTCACTCTGAACTTCAGCAAGAACATCTTCCACGGCCTCGTCTTCAGCCTGTTCGTGACGGAGTGGCTCGAGACCGATGGGTCCAAGTCAGTCTTCATATGGTTGGGCGTTATACAGCTGATTGTATCAGCGACCGCGGCGCCATTGTACATCTACGGGAAACGGCTTCGCCTTATGACCGCTAGAAAGGCATGGGTGGAGAATTTCTAGGTGAACTTCAAGACTCTGGACTTTTGAGTCGTGGCCTTCGGTGTTGGATGACACGATAAGGACTTGATGCGTTTGATCAAGACTGGAATGGCGTCTACGAGCATTAGATCGGCGTTTCTCATGCATATCATAGATTGGAGTTCGGGCATCCCCAGCATGGCCACGGAGAAATCAATTTGCTCTCATGTTTCAGCCGTAGCATCTTGTCACGAGACTCGACAAATTATACTTGACGTACTTCTGCCTCTTATGCATGACCTCCTTGTTGTAGTCTACTGTATGCCAACTTTCTCTGGGAATACCATCTGGTGGGACCCACTGGTTGTCCTTCCTGTGGGACTCCACCCTATGCTGTGGCAGCGGCTAGGGGAAAATATTTAATAGGTTGGTCTCATAGGTCTAATCTAATGGCACCACTGGGCAGTTCAACTTTCACCGTGTCCACTCGAACAAAAAAACATCGCAATGTTGCGCCCCGGCACACGTCGAGAGCCGCGTGCGGAAACGTTTGTCATGGAATGTAAGATAAGATATGTCACTACAAGTCCAATATGTGTTGTCCCGGAACCTGCGTTGTCTAGTGTCCCAGTAGGACATCCACAGTAGTTCTGGTTTGGTAGAGGAACTCGAGACTATTATTCTATTTCTAACTGGAAGCTCAACACCAATTCCACCTGACTTGGATGTCTAGGCGGATGATGAGGGAGGTCTTGCGCAGCATGTGAACAGACAGAACCTTTGAATACTTGGTTGGTGTCTGGCTGCGAATATCTGTGGAGAATATCTGAGCCTCTTCTGTAAGATTTGACGTTTTGTGGTCACAATCAACTATACAGTCCAATGCAGGTGTCATCCCCCGTGAGACGGGGCACATGGGAATGAAGGAGACCATCCCATACAACAAATGGGACACATAAGTGAGCCCTAAAAACTAAACCCGCCAGGAGTTGCAGTGGCATTCTTATCAATGGTAAGCAGGGATTTTAGAAATGCCATTTTGAAGAAGAAATGATGTGCGGACGTTGGGAATCTGGTTTGGTAATCTTCATCATTCTCCACAGTGCGACTGCATGTATGGAATCCGCCGCAAAGCCGCCTCACGGAAATTTCGAATAGGTATCAGTGCCGTCACAACGAAACACGCCCCGGGCCGGCGAACAAGCAAAAAACAGACATGGCATCTCAGATACCACCTCTCCTGGAGCCGTACCTCTCACTGCCGCCCGAGACCTCGCAGATCGTGCTGACGGGCATCCTCGGCGCCGGCACCAACTGGCTGACCCTGCGGTACCTCTACAGCCTCCTCCGCCCGGCGGCTGCACGGCGGCACGATGGCGACGGCGACACGGACGGGGCCGCCGAGGACGTCAAGGTCCTTCTCGTGAGCTTTATGAGGGATCATTCCTTTTGGAAGGAGGGCGCCGGACGGCTGGTGTGTCTTTCTCCCCTTCTTTTCCCGCGCCTCTCACTGCTCCCAAAGGAGCAGCCTTTATCATCATCACCACCTACCCACGTCCCATGTGCGAGGACGCCACTATTGACACGGTGCACGCATAGGGTCTCAACCTCGACACCCTTGCGTCTCGTGGGAGGTTCCTCTTCGTCGACGGCCTCAGCAGGCTGTTCCTGAGCGGTGGCGACGGGCCAGCTGCCACCCCCGCCGGCCGCGGGCCCGGCCAGCTGCAGCATTTGCAGCAGCAGCATGTGTACCTCGACAGCCCGCGCCTGGCCGACGTCGCTGGGGTGCTGGGCGCCGCCGCCGGGAGGCTGCAGGCCCAGGGGGCCAAGGTCGTCCTGATACTGGACCAGCCGGACCTGCTGCTCGCGGCTGCGTCGCCTGCGGACGGGGTCACGGGGATGGCATGGAAGGACGTGGTGCTTGGTTTGCGAGAGGTAAGTTGCTCTATTGTCTCGTCTAGGATCTCCCTTCAACTCTGGCACGCACGGTGCGGGCCATGGGTTGGGCGTGCCGAGTCGTCCCTTACCTCACTCACTACACACCATGTCGAGGCATGGTGGCAGATTAGTGCTCTACAGTCAAATTCACATCTCTAGGCAATGCTAACTGCTTGCGACACAGAGAGTCCACGCGACCGTCCTCACGTTGTCGGCGGACGAGCCACTGCTTTCCGCGCAGACTACGACGTTGGAGAAGGAGCACGCCGCCTTCGTTTTGTCCCTCGCGCACGAGGCCGAGGCGGTCATCAGCCTGAGGCTGCTGGACACGGGTACGGCCAAGGACGTGAGCGGGGTGGTCCGGATCACTAAGGGCGGGGGCAACCTGGACCGGGTGATAGAAGAGCATGAGTATCTGTACCACGTTGGCGGAGACGGCGTGGTCAAGGTCTTTGAGCGTGGGCAGTAGGCAGTAGCTGGTTGCTTCGCCGCAGCGTGAAGAATAGACAAGCATCGGTCGTGACCCAGGGCCCTTGGAGCACCAGTCCGTCGCACCGGTTGATCTTGGCTTTGTCTCTGCATTGCATTGCGCGCATCGTATTTCAAGGTGTACATGTTCTGCAATCGTGGTGTGGACCTAATCCGGGCTTTGTTGTTTCGCAAAACAGGCGTCCTCATTTGCCCGCATTCATGCTGGCTTCGTGGTTGGTTGCGATCCGCATAGCCTTGAATTTCCAGCTATGTACGAATCTCGACTTCCCGAACGCATCAAAATGCCATTGTTTTAATGACGACCTGCAAGACCGAAACCATAGAATCTCGCCTGGACCGTCAAGCAAAAGAGGATGGTCTGATCCATTCAGCATAATTTCCCCCTTCCCTAGACGCCATTTTGCTCATGTGACCGCATGTCTCCGAAACGTTGACCGACCCTCGCCGCGTTGCCCCAACGTGTCGTCATCTATGCCCTGAGGGGACCACGGGCGCCCTTGGGGGTGCCGATCTGGAAGCCGTTCTTGAAGCGTCGGGAGATGGTGGAGAGGGATCGCATGCGGCCGGTACCGGTGGTCTTCCTGCGCTTGGCCTTCTCGGACCAGTTGTCTGTTTTCCCCTGTCGTCAGTACCCTGTTCTGACCGTCCTGCGTGATAGCCCGTGTCCCCGCCGCGTGGCTGGGTAGCAGTCCGGCAAGATGGGTGGTTCGGTTCACGTACACTTCCGGGTCTTAGCAGCGGGGAAGCCGCAAGAAGCGCAGGTGTGCTTCTGGATGTGCAGAGATCGGCGACCTATTTGTTGGCGAGATGACAAGGTCAGCCCTCTGTCGCGATGTGCTCCCGTGCAATGTTCGTGCCCCATCCCGTGGCCCCTTGCCCTTCAAATTGCCATTTCGACTGGCCGGTGGGTGGCTTGCTACTGACCACAGCGACGGCACAGAGTGTGCGTCTTGTTGTGACGCTTTCCGAAAGAGCTGGTTCCCTTCGCTGTTTGAATCTGTCAGTTTCGCTGTCGTCGGGACGTGTCGAAATCGTGGGTCAGGGGGTGGACGAACTCATTTTGTCGGTTTGTCTGGGGCGAGAAAAGTCAGTATTGAATTGGGGTCAAATCGAAACGATCATTCTGGGTCCGTCGGAGGTCTCACATACCACTGTTGGGGAGTTGGGTGGACAAAGGTGACGAAATTCTTCCTTGGGTCGTTGATGGAGTCGCTTCGCTGCGGCGGGCGGGATGGAGATCAAAGTTGTGGTCTCGCAAAAATTCAACCGGCCGTCGGCAGCTGCGCGCCACGTGACCTGGCCATCCTCGCAGGCAAGAGCGGACGGACGGCCAAGCCTGCTGACCGCGCTAAGGTTTTGTCAGCCAATGAGGGATTAGTTGCGACCCACTGCACCCCCCTGTGCCTGCACTTGAGGCTGGAACTGCATGATCCCCACAGGCACTCATTCGACAGGCTTCACAAGTATAGCTACCGACACTGCTTGGGACAACACGCCGAGCTGATACCGCCATAGACTGGCATTTCAAGATGGACATTTGACATGGGATCCATTGGGCACGGGAAACATTTCAGCGGCAACAAGCGAGGCACGAGAGTCACGACGGGGCCAAGTTATTACAGATATCTGCTTTCATCTGTGACAGAGCCAACTGGCAACGAGCTAGCTAAAGCCAACTTTCCATCTGGCGGAAGTAGAGTTCCAAACAAACCAAACAATCCTGTCTATCTGAACAATGTGAGACCCGAAATCCAGGGCCGCCCCCGACCACGCCACCCGTCTCATAGGCCTACATGAATAATTGCGGCCTCTTGGATCTCCTGTCCTCCACGGTAGAGAGCCGGCCTGCCATGAGACAGCCCATTCGGCCGACAGAAAATCCAAACAAGTCGGGTGTTGCGCGATCGAGAACGACGGCTAAGCCCCATCACGCTCAAAGTCGGAGATGACAAGTCGCCGCGCCTTCATGCGCAGGTCAAAACGACGAGGGACGCGCGTGCCACGCGTGTGTCACGCCCACGGATATTAAAGATGTATGTAGTAACAGGAGAACTTTTTTCGGACCAAACCCGGGATGACCAATCGAAGAAAACATGCGTAAAAATCAGTATTGTGTGACGGTGGGGGATCGAAGACCTTAGTCCTCGTGGTAGTCGTTGTTGACATCCTTGTCGACGGTGCCGTGGCCGTTGCGTGTCGGAGTCGACTGGACCTTCAAGTCTTCGGCACGGCCGCCCATCATGGGAGACGGAGACGGGATCGCGTAGGGTCCCATGTAGAAGGGAGGGTCGTATCCCATCATGCCGGGCCAGTTGTTGTAGTAGTAGGTCCAAGGGCTGGGTACCTGAGGGGTCGCCTGAGGCGTCATTGGCATGCCCGGAGCGGCGGGGTGAGCGCCATAGCCAGCTGCGTAGTTGTGATGGACGTAGGGCGAGCTTCCCATGCCGTAGCCCCAACCGCCGTACATCGGGGGAGGTACAGGCGCGGGGGACATCTCGGCCGAAGCAGCAGCTGGACGAGTCGGGGTGCTGACGACCTGGACGGCAGGAGACTTTGGCGGTCCGCGAGCGATGGGCGAGTCCTCTGTCTGGCGGAGCAGGAGCTGAGACCGAGAGTGGCGAGGGGTTGGGCCACGGTCTTTGACCGTCTTGCGCTCAACGCGAATGACAGCTCCCTTGAAGACGCTGCCGTGGAGGTTGCTGATTGCGTTCTCAGGCATGTCGGGGTGGGAGTACTCAACGAATGCCATGGTGCGTGCGATACCAGAGTTGTTCACCTTCTTGATGACATTGACCTTGAGAACCTCTCCAGCGCTTGAGAAGAGCTCCCGAAGGTCGTCCTCAGAGACGTGCACCGGCAGGTCTCCAACGAACACGGAGCGGCGGTCTCGCTCGCACGCCGTGAGGAATGCCTCGTCACTGCTGTCACGAGTGGCTGCGCAGTTCTTCTTGAGGTCGAAAGCAGCGACGATGTAGACAGGATCGTGGCGGAAGGCTGTGTGGAGGTCGCGGGTTGCATCAAACATGGAGAACTCAACCAGGACTGTAGGCGGGAACCCAAGAGGCTCTCGTAGCTGAGGGTGCAAGAGCTCGCACTTGCTCAGGGAGCCATACGGCTGCAAGGTATTCTGAGCCTCCTCAGCGGTGATAGGGTTGCCTGACTTCTTCTGGATGATGAAGGTGCGGTTGGCCTTGACCATCTCAGTGCGGCACGGACGACCGCAAATGATTGCTCCCTTGCCATTCTCCAGAGCGCTTCGCGCCTCCTCGTCCGAGGTGAACTGAACAAAGGCGAACGGCATGTGGTGAGAGTCACGACGAATCTTGACCCAACACTTTCCGTATTTCAGGAACTCGCGGTAGATGGCAGCCTCGAGATTGAGATCATCTTTGGGCTCAGGAAGGCTACGAGGCAGTGTCAGCCGGCTGAACAAGGGAAGGGGGGGGAGAAGCAAGACTTACTTGGCAACGAAGACGCAAGCAGTAGGAGGATACAGGTTCTGGGCATCAACACCATCAACCTGGTGGCGGCCACTGATGTTGGATGCGCGGGTTCGGAGGGTGTGGTCTCCATTTGCCAGGGCAACATCCAGACGCTGCATGTTACCGGCCGTGATGGATCGCTCAGAGCGACGCTCTTTCAGAGGCTTGGCGGGAGAAGAAACGAAGACATCGTCAGGGTCATCTGCGCGGACACGGCAGGTTGGAGACCTGGATGCGGTTAGCTGATGAATCCGGAAGGATACCCGGTTAGTCACATACTCATTTCCAGCAGCACGCATGGTGGCGGCGAAGGAAGAGCTTCCAAGGCCAAGCCGAGTGTGAGGCGGAGTGTACCGAGGGGAGTCGCAAAGTGACAAAGTGTCAAGGCGTGCACCTGGCGGAATGGTCAGCTTTTTACTTGGTGTGGAAGTGAGTTATGGAAAAGCGCAAGTACGGCTGCCTGTTTGCGAAGAAAGCGTGATTGTGAAAGAGTAAACAGGAGTGTTTCTCTTCAAAGAACAAGCCTTCCCAACAGAGCAGTGGAAGGTTGTGCGTGCTTTGCAGGGCGAAACTTACCGCCAACGTCGCTGTCGCCAGCTGAAGAGATCTCACTCGGAGAGGGTGCTCGGTCAGAGCAGGTGAGCATCACTCCCTTGGTGCGCTTGAACCGCGCTGGGGAAGGTTCGCAAGATCTGCTGAGTGTAGCCATGGTGATGGGTACAACAGCAACTTGGACGGGTGCTGAGATGGACAATCTTGCGCCTGAGTGAAGGTTTATGTAAAGATGACGGGCTGAAAGTGAGTGGAAGGGGACAGGAGTCGAGCAGAAACACGACGAGATTGGGAAGGTGTGGTGATTACCAAAAGGAGGGGTGTTGTGACGAATTCAATCGCAGAAACAGTCAGTGTGGTAAAGGATGATGTTAGGTTAACGATGATGGAAAGCAGCACGCCGCTCTTCAAATGATGGGATGGTAAGATATGGGATGGAAGGATGTGTACAACGGGGGGATGCTGGTTGAAAGTGCCTGTTTTCCAGAAGTGAAGTGGGGGTTGACGGTGTGGTGTGTGGGAGGTGGAAAGGTGTGTGTCCGGGTGCGCGTCCAGGTGTGCGGCCTGGGCGTGTGTCGAAGCAGCTGGTTTTTCTTTTTCAGCCGAAGTGCGCCCGCAGAGAGCAAATGTGCTTTGGACTCACTGTGTCTCTGGTAAGTGGCCTCCTGTCCTTTGCCCAGCCAGCCTTTCCCAGCGCGTCCATCCTCTGTAGCATGCCAGCTTGCTTCTCGATGTTCACAACATACTCAAGTACCTGCCTGCCTTGGGTGGAAAGGATTCCCCTCATACACAGGCCAGGTGCTCAGACTGTGAAGCTGCCCACAATGAAAACAGCCTTGACCCTTTTGCAAGCCCGCCCCCGCCTGGGTCTGATGCCTCAAACCTCCTCCAGCATGTCTGACTGCAGACAGCAGCTGTCACCAGACCCACCCAGCCTGCTGTCTCCCCCAGCCAGCTGTCCACTACTGGAACAGCGGATGGTTCACGGCCACGCTTTCTTCCTTTCCTCCTCGAAGGTTGAATTTCCTTTGTGCCAGAGCTCATGACAGAAGCCAAATCCTAGGCAAGTCCAGTCTCTGGGACCCGAGTTTCATCTCTCGGTCCAGAAACCAATGCAGTATGGCAGGTGGTCACTTCCCCCAAAATCCAAGACAAGCGTGAGGTCTGCACGAGGACCATACCATAATGCTTCGAGTGCTTCCATTTTGTGCCTTTCGAATTTCCCATCCAAAGTCTGAGCAGGACTCAAGCCATCTCAGATACTGCTTTCCTGAGCTCCCAACTGGACAAAGCCCGGGACCACAGCACTTGCAGGTGGCCAGGTTCACAAGTCTATGCAACTTTGCATTTTTCTCAAAGTAAGAATCTTCAGCCGGCCTGTGTTGGCATGGGCTTTTCCAAGTGCAATCATGCAGGGAAGGAAGATAGTGTCACTTGACACGAGTCTTGACATCCCACAGGTCCTTGAACCCATCTTTAAGACAATTGAAGAAACCGAAGCTCTCCATATCTAGAAATCCGCAAAATAAGGCAAATGAGATGAGTGGGCAGGACCGACGTTGGGATGAGGAATATGTTGCTGCGGGCAACATTACCACGCAGCACCAGGTGTAGTTGTTCGCCGCGTATTACGTAAGCGACCCTTGAGTTGCAGAGCTTCCCGAAAATGACGTCCGCAACGAACGCTCGCTCTTCTCAAGCAGAAGTTGGGCTGAAGCCTCCGCATCTGCCACAAGAACTCTGCGAACCACCTGACCAGACTTTCTGCGACCTAGCATGGGATAGCCCTCTGAGCCACGAGGCTCTTCTCTCTCACCCTTCAATTCCCAGACGAGCTGTACCCGGGCCTATCCGAAAAGATGAAGGCCACGCCTCGCCTGTCGAAGGGCTTCTTCGGCCGCAGCATGGATGAGCTCAAGAGGTTTACGAGCATCGGTATGGGCCCCAAGCGCATACGGCGTTGACATCTTCTGACGGTTTTTCTCTCCCAGTGCTCAACCTTGAGGCTGTCAAAGGCCCAGCTGGGCCTCTCGAGCTGCATTCCTTTCGAGCACAGGAGTCCATGCAAGCGTGCAAGCTCATGTCAGATGCAGATCTCGGTGGCTTCTCCAAAGCACAGTTTGAGTGGATACCACCGAGATCGCCGTCGGAACACCTGGGACAAGCAGATAACCCCAATGCACATGCCAGATTCCACGGCTCTATATCAACTCAACTACCAAAGAACGTTCCCAATGTCGAGAGATCCGGATATGCAGCCTGGAGGACGCTGGATAGACCACCAACACTATTCGGCAGGAGCTTGTGGGACATCGATCCGTACGCATACCTCGCGCTGAGGATCAAGTCCGACGGGCGAAGCTACCTGGTCAATGTGCAGACCGAGTCGATCGTGCCGACAGATATACATCAGCACCGCCTGTTCAGCAAGAGACCTGGACAGTGGGAGACGGTGCTGATCAAGTGGAACGACTTCGTCAGGACAAATCACGGCTACGTTGTCGAGCCACAGACCGAGATGTTGAGACAGAAGGTCCGCACCATCGGAATTGGGCTCACAGACAGGATACCTGGGCCATTCGATTTGTCCATCGAGCGAGTATGGGCTACCAATGACCCGAATGAGGCTGCCAGTGCTGAGAGTGATCCTCCGAAGGGTGGTGGGTTGAAAAACAAGCAAGGGAAAACCGTCACATGGGTCACAGACTAGATCAGGCTTACGCAACAATTAGCAGTCGAGGAAGGACCCGTCTCCAAAAAAGGTGCGGCACCTGGAGAGAACAAGACGGTCACGAAACGCAGTTGCCCAACAACACCCAGACGAACAAGTCAGTGTGACGACAGACTGACACATAATTATGAAGCGCTGCTGTACCAGAGATACGGGAAAACGGGGTTGAGATCAAGTCCAACCCGAGTGTTGTCGTGGATTAAGAGTGGCCTTTCTGTCGATATCAACAGGCTGAAGAGTCAGTCTGATGGGCGGGACGGAATGCCAAAACATCGGTGGCTGTCGAGGCGGGACACCACTATACTTGCACACACGTCAGAGCAACCTCCAGTGTAGTAAATCGCCACCACTCAAGAAGCGGCATGCAATTGCGGCACTCGGCTGTTCTGGTTGCTTTTTTGTCCAAAGTGCCAGCCATGGGATCGCTAAAAGCTCGCCATAAGCCAATCAGAAATCCGCAACTCCGGGCTCTGCTCCGTAGTGGGAGATTAGCCCCCCACACTGCGCCGATATCCGCGGTCCACGTGGTGTGTAATGGCGATTCAAGCCGGCTAACAAGCCATGCCAGGCAAATTTTCATCGCGTGACGATTCCTCAGGCTACCATATACATCCATTGATATCTAATCCATAGCAGCAAGCCCCTCTTCGTGTCTCTCTCACTTCTTCCCAGCTGCGTTTCAACCACTGCCACATTGTGAGCACCCAATCCATCGAATTACACGAATCATGGGCCAGCCGTCGTTCCAGGCGTCCAACGCCATAGTCTACCTTACTTATGGTGCATTTCTGTGAGTTCCGGCTTTAGATTAAAGACATCACTTCTTCTCCAAAAATCCGGAACGGACGTTGGCTGACTTTGTCCAACAGTATCCTGGGGACAGCCCTGGCGTGGAGATTCCGCAAGGACTCCAAGGGCGAGTTCCTCTCTGGCAACAGAACTCGGACTGGTTAGAAAACAACATCCCCAAGGAGTGGATCTGGAACTCAAAGGGGCACACCTCGTCGAGCACAGGCTCTTCCCACTTTGATGCCAGATTTGCGGTCTCAAATTGTAAAACGTTGCCAACATCCGCTAATGTCCTTCATAGCACTTCCGATCGCTCTGAACTTCATCGCCTCTGGTCAGTGAGATAACGCGAGAGATCGCTTACCACCCTGGGATCAGAGCGGTAGCAGACAAGAAGCATTACCTTGAGCACGAGAAGCTCAAGAGCGACTTGCCCCCTCCGAACGGCAGCCGCCACGAGATGGCGTTTGGCTGTCACGCCGGGTCATGCGAGTACCTGTGAGACTGGCAATAGGTTCGTATCCAACATTTACAGTTGTCTCTGCCCTCTCAGCCGTTGCTCCGAAGATTCTTGTCTGTAGGATTCCCCTCAGGAGTCCAGAGACCGGTTTCTTCGATGAAATGGTTTGTTTGGGCAGAGATTGCGGCTCACTACGGGCGCGGATTTGAAGCGAGCGCACCCTCCGTGATCCAACCTCTCGCCCGTGGCTGGGGAGGGGAGATCACGAGGAACTCGTGGAAATGAAGCTGAGATTGTACCGTAATTACTCGATCAAGTTAATGCTTGCGTGGGAAACGTGCTGCCGCTCCGGTTTTGAAAACCTGTCCCCTGCCTTCACCCCCTCCGCCCCCTGTTATCGTACTGACCGACCTAGGTCTCGGATCTGGCATCCTGTTCTCCTACCCGGAGCTCGCCACCATTGCCGGGGTGCAGGGTGCGGTCACCTATGCCCTGATGTCCGCCCTGCCCTTGCTTATCTTCGCCGCTCTGGGACCCATCATCCGCCGCAAGTGTCCCGAGGGCTTCGTCCTCACGGAGTGGACGCGCCAGAGATATGGCGTTATAACGGCACTGTGGTTGAGTTTCCTGACGCTGGTTACCATGTTCCTGTACATGGTCTCCGAGCTGTCAGCAATTGGCCAGGTCGTCAACACCTTGACGGGCTTGGACTGTGAGTACCATTCTCGTCCTGCTACAGTTCCGGGATCTTTGTTCCTTGGAACGTTCCAGAACATGCCCCTTGGGGACCAGTAGCAGGTGATTAACAGGCACCAAAAGCGCTTCCTATAATGATTGTGGAATGTGTGTGTACCACTATCTACACATGTGAGTTGCCTCGGTCTGAGAGCATGTGAGGCTGGGTCCCGTGGTCTGACGATGGTGTCGGTTGCAGCTATCGGCGGCTTCAAAGTCTCCTTCATCACGGACAACATCCAAGGCACCATGGTGCTAGGCCTCATCATAGTCGCAACCATCACCATCGGCGCCAAGACTGACATCCAGCCGGACCTCATCGAGCGCTCTGGTCTCCTCGAGCCGAGCCTGCTCGGCTGGCAGCTCCTGTACATCTTCCCGGTGGCGATCATGACCAACGATTTCTTCCTCTCCAGCTTCTGGCTGCGGACCTTCGCCTCCAAGACCGACAAGGACCTCTGGGTCGGCGTCAGCATCGCCGTCGGCTGCATGCTCATCATCCTGACGCTCGTCGGGATGACGGGGTGCATCGCAGCCTGGTCTGGGGCCTGGCCCGGCGAGCCCGCTCAGGAGGGAAGTGTGGCTTTCTTCCTCCTGCTGGAGCAGCTGCCCAACTGGGTCATCGGGATCGTGCTCGTCATGGCCGTGTCGCTGTCCACGGCGTCCTTTGACTCGCTGCAGTCCGCCATGGTCTCTTCAGCGTCAAACGACCTGTTCCGCAACAAGCTGAATATCTGGTACATCCGCCTGGGCGTCGTCCTGCTCATCATCCCCGTGATCGTCATCGCGCTGAGGGCCATATCGATCCTGCAGATCTACCTCATCACGGATCTCCTCTCGGCCTCGACCATCCCGGTGCTCGTCCTCGGCCTCAATGACAAGTTGTTCTACTTTTGGCGCGGCTTCGAGGTTGTCCTCGGCGGGCTGGGCGGCATCCTGAGCGTGTTCATCTTCGGCACCATCTACTACGGCGACGCCGAGTCCGGCGCGCAGCTCATCCTCCTGGAGCAGGGCCTGTACGGAAACGATTGGTCTGCATTCGGCGCTTTCGTTGCTGCCCCCGTGGGTGGGCTGCTCTTTGGCCTCGCGGCGTGCGCGCTGAGGCTCTCGGTCCAGTTCGCCTTGGCCAAGAAGAACGGCACGCGGTTCACGGGGCTGGATCGCCCTGTCGTGGAGGATGATTCCGAGACGGAGGTGGTCGTCCATCAGAGTGCGGAGGTCCCGGTTTCCAAGCATGCTGGGAAATTCTTCTGAAGCTGTCATGCCCAGCTTTCAGGGTACGCGCTCAGGGAAGTGGTGTACCACAAGGGCGTGAGTCGTGAGTTGCGGAAGGTTTTGAAGTCGGCCGGTAATGCAGTTAACGGAGTGAAGTTGCGTGACGACTAAGAGGTGACCCCCCTACGGAGCTGGTGGTATATATCGTTGGGAAGGGTATCTCCATCCTTGGATATCATACATATTATAACACAGCTTCCAACAGAATGTCCTGAGTGGTGTTCTCTGGAAGAGGCCGTACGAGGGCATGCGACCCACTGTGATAACGACCGGCCCTCCTGATATGCGGTCATGTACACATGAGCCCTTGTCAAACTGTAGAGCTATCTGCGAGGCCCCAGCGCCCCCCGCTCATTTTCCCAATCCCATCCTCTTTTTGGCCAAGTGCTTCTGAGATTCTTTCAGCTCGTCCACCTCTTCCATCAGGGCCTCGTATGTTGTCTCCTTCAGCGTGCCGTAGATCTTCCAGTCGGTCTGCTTCAGCTTGACAGGGTCGACGTGCCGCCACAGCACGATGTACTCGAGCAGCTCCATCTCCCTGGTCGACACCACCTCGCCCCTGTCGTTCAGCTCGCTCAGGCGCTGCTTGCTCTTGATGCCCACGACGGCCTGGCGGAACGACATCTTGTAGCCGACGTCCACCTCGGTCCACTTGTTGTCGACGACGCGCGGCCACCAGGGGCCGCCAGTCATGGCGACGCGCTCCCACCTGTAGCTCTTGCCGGCCGGCCGGCCCTCGAGGGAGCTCAGCAGCGACCGGTACAGCTTGGGCACGCAGATCTTGGCCAGCACCTCCGCCTCGATGGGACCGCCCCTGGCGAGGCAGTGCGACATGGCTCCGTGCAGTTTGCGTGCCGTGGCGATGATCTCGCGGTCGGACGAGCGGATACGCGCCGGCTTGTTCCACTTGGGCTTGGTGGCCCACGAGTTCACGAGCCGCATCAGCCGGTCCTGGAAGCGCTGCTTCAGTATCTCCCAATGGTACCGCATGAACTCCTTGGGCGCGCGAGGTCGTTGTGAGAGGGGAAGGGGTACAATCGTCTCTGAAAGGCGCCGTCAGCTTGGTGTGTACGGAGTCGCTGTGTCCCACCACCATCCACCGTCGACTGCTTACTGGGTGCGAGCATGGCCATGTCCCCTATTTCCATGAGGTTGTCCGAGCCCTGCATCTCCTTAAATTTAGTTGAGGTTGCTTGCTGCTGGGTCCGATGTCTCCGTGCAGTCCCCAAGCCTTGCCTGTATGCGGGATCGACCTTGGCACCTCTGGTCTGCTCGAGATTGGCCCGGTAGACTGGCGAACCGGAGAAGAACGAAGACAGGGTGACCGGTCGCGGGGAGGCCAGTAGCCATGGCCGCGTGCGGAATGTTGCTGCCATGGTCGTGCTGACAGAATATCCTGGAACAATTGGGTTTGTTCCCAGGCCCGGGTCGGGGTCGAGTCTTGGCGGCGGACTGCGACGACTCCTCGCGAGGAGCTTGTGTGGTCGATTCAGAGCCGGGGATGGCTGTCACGAGGCCGTCGTGAAGTTGGCGACAATTGAGCGACTGGTCCCGCAACGCTGTCTCCTCTCTCCTTCCGCCCTGGTGGCTGCCGTCTTAGTAGGTTCGTTGCGCCTGATGCGCATATCACCGCCGTGAGCAGCTCGTGACAAAAAATTTGGCGGATGCTCCGATGCCTGCCCGGCCAGTCAATCCCATCCCATCCGATGAGCCGGGGTCTGGATACCACCCTAGCCTGCCGGCAGTCCTCTGCAAGGGGCACTACCTATGGACACGCTACCTACCCCAGCCAGCCTACCTAGGGACCTAGGGTAGGTAGCCCCCAGAGAAGGCACAGGGTCTCGAGGTCAACTTTGCATGCTTGGGGGTTTGGGCTCGACTTCTGCTGCTCCTTGCCGCATGTCGAGACACTAAGATGACCATTCTGAGTGTAGAGCAGACATCGACACCATTCAGGTCAGGTACCAGCTCAAGTTGGCAAGCGGTGACTCGAGCGAAAATAAGGTTGGGTGCGCCTGGGAGTGAACCTCAGCCACCGGCGTGTGAAGCTCAGAATCTCCGTTTGCGTTCCCCTCTCCAAGCCGAATGATTGATTGCCCTGTGCCTCCTACGCTAGCCCACAATCGTTCGATACTACCACTGTGCTTGGAAAGACTCGTCACCTTTTCCCCAAACACAATCGCCTGCACGCACGCATGCAGTGAGAAGCTCTCCACCTGACCATTGCCATCCCAGAGCCCGCCCACCTGAAGGAAACGCCTCTGCCCCAAGGGCCTGGAGGGGTCGTCCCGCTCCCAGGGACAAGAGGGTGAGCGACAGCCGGCCGATGTCAGCCTTATCCAGGGCGCGGACGTGGTCGACGAACAGACACGACCAGGAGCAGGCGAGAGCAGGCGACGCGGCAGCGAGGCACGTATCCTCCGCCACCACCGCCACCACCGCCACCACCAGGTTCAACACCGAGTACGTCGCCGTCGCCAGAGATGGCCGCCGCTCCTCCAAGGACAACAACACCGCTTGTGGCCCATTCGCCGCCGCGGACCCGGAGCCCGAGCCGGTAGCCCACCCGTCCTTCCTCCAACCGCGTGTGGCCGCCGTGCTGGGCGTCTCCGAGTGGTGGCACCCTGTGCTCTTCTCCCTGCGGCTGCTGTCCATCCTGCCGTCCATTTACCTGTGCTTCCCCGTCGCCATCCGCTTCCTGCTCAAGCTGCACTCCTTCACCACCTCGCATGGTGGGGGCGGCGGCGGCGGCGGCGTCGTGGACGGAGCCGCCAGCCCGCCGGGCCGGACCCCGGCCGAGGACAGGTTGCTCCTGACAGAGACGATGCTTGCTATCGTTTGGTGCGGCTGCTCTGGGTATCTGTCCTTCTTCTTCACGGACTGCCTCATGTCCAGGTGGTAAGCCGCAGCTGCTCACGTGCCCTTCCCTTTTTGGGGCGATCTCGTACCCACGAGTACTGATGATGTCCTCTTTCCTTGCTAGGCTCGTGAACTACACACCCTCTGCCACTGCCTTCCGCCTCGTCTCCGTCTCCGCCCTGAACGGTTACCTACAATCATGGACGCTTGACCTGAGCGGGAGCTCGCAGGATCCGTTTCTGCTTCTGCCGGCCTGGATCATAATCACGAGTGTAAGGGCCTCCCTCGCCCCTCACTTCACGCTATGCCTGCCTCCCTGCGCGCTGTGCGGACTCACTGATCAAACTTTGTATTTGCAGACGCTCACCTTCGTTTACCACATCACGCAGCGCAAGATCAACATCCTCAAGGAGACCTCCACCTCGATCAGCGTCTTTTCTATGGCGAGCTACATCAGCATGGTCGCCCTCTTGATACAGCAGCACTGGGATCGGGATTGGTTCGATCTGCCGTTTGTGGCGTTGGGGTACAGGCTGCTGCGCCAGGGCGGGGAGTTGGTGGTCAGCGTGGCCAATTTCGCAAACATTACGCTCGAACCGTGAGAGGACGGTCGGTTCTAGGCTCTGGTCTTTTTCTATTATTCTCGGGTCCGGAAGTTCTATCAAATCTGCTTGAGATACCCCGTGTTCAGTAAAATTGAGTCAGCAGGAAGCATCGGACTTGGAGTTATGCGGTTGGGCAATGGTAGACTACAAGTTAGGTGCGAACTTATTTTCATCACTAGCGCAGGGGCTCTCTACGACGGCAGCGACATGTCACTCACTACGTGCACTCAGCCGGGGCCTTGTGGGTCGGCCGGCCAGTCAGTCAGGGGCAGAGCGCAGGCCACGCATCATATGACCGACAACCAAGAGGCCGGGAGCACCAGCGTGGCGAGAGAGTAACGAAGTAGGAATATCAACAATCTGCCATTTGTGCTACTAACGCCAATACTGCGGAAGTCATAACGAATGAAGCGCGTGGTGACAGATATCAACTCCCGTCCTTCAGTCCGTCCCAAAAAAAAAGTATGGACTCCTCCGAGTACTCGATCGTCCGTGATCGGTGGGTATCATGTCATGTGTTCCTCCCCGGCGCCCGAGATGTCTCCATATCTGGAGAAGCTGTGGCAAGAGGAGACCTGATGTGTTCCTTGATTTAGGTATCGCCTCCGAATCAAGCCATTCCCGCGCAGCAGTCCTGGTCAAGGATACGTGACAATGATGAGGGCCCTTAGAAACCGTGGACCTTGATGGTCTTGGGGTCGAGCTCAAGACCGTCCTTGCTAGTGAGGAATTCCTGGAAATCCTTGCGCTGGTCACCCTGGAGCTGGATCACCTCGCCCATCTCGGCATCGTTGACGATGGTGCCATTGCAGGCTGTGCCATGGCCAAGTTAGTCACCGGTCTTGGTATGAGTCAACGTGGGGGTGGCGTGTGGTTGTAGGCACTCACCAAACTTCTTCTTGACGACGGCGAGGATCTTCTTGCGGCTGAACTTTGCAGGGATGCCCTGAACAGTGGTCAAGGTCTTACGTCCATTTCGTTCTGTTGGTCGGGCTTGTCAGCGAGGTTGTCCTCGGCGGGATCGATGTTTGGCAAGCAGGGAAGCTGATTCGGTAGCGTCATGGTCGCACGTGAGGGCCATCAAACAGCGTGTTTCCCCCCTTCTGGTTTGCAGGGAGGCGGTCAGGGATGTACATACGCTGAATCCGAATATGGATGTAATCAGGAGCCTTGGACTGTTCTCCAGTGTCCTCGTCGGCTTCGGCGAAGGGGTCTGGGACGAATGTTGTTAGCTTGGGGTTTGGTCTGACTGGCTGTGGCTGATGATAAGAGTGCAAACGCGGGGAAGGGGCTGCCGCATCGAGGACTGTCCCCAAGGCTGTGGGGACTCGACCGTCGACGTGAGCGACAACACAAGCATGCTGTGATGTGTGCGCGACGCAGGCTGGCGTCTTCTGCACGGTGACCAGCAAAATGAATGCATCGTCGTGGAATGGGGCTATCATCGCGTGCAAAGGAACCCGGTGGTGAGACTGGGGACTCACCGTAAGACTTGAGATTTTCGATTGACATAGGCAGCGACGGACGGCACAGATGGCGTCTCACTGAAATGGGTGTATTGAGATGTCGAGGTGAAGCCGAGGTGCTGTAAAACTGGAGTCGCGTAGCAGACTGCTGTGGAGTGTGGATGGTAGGGTTGGTGGTGGTTAGGTGGTTGTTGTGGGAAGAAGATGGTGAGAGCGGAGGGCGACAAGTGTTTAAGTAGCGGCAACGTAGCAGGGAAAGAGCGAGCAGAGAGGAGGGGTCCAGGTCCCAGCACGGTCGCCGCCCATGGTCACTGCCCGCCGCTGCCATTGCTTTGCGCCCCTCGCCCCCTGGCTTTTCTGAGCACACCCACCCAGGACTGCCAGGCCAGGCCATCCCGACAGACGCACTGGCCGGACCTGACCAAAGGGCACTGTTTACACTTGCCAGGTACCTGGGTATCTGGTTATCAGCATGTACGTACCTATGTACCCCTGCCCCCGCAGTGTCCGCTGCTGCATCAATAGCTTGAGATCGATGCGGTGCGTGTGCGCGGCGCCCCGCTTATTATTAGATCAGAGCCAGCCTGACAGCCTGACTGGGAGAGCCAGAACTTTCCGAACCTTGATTTCGTCAGGCATGGAGGCCCGACCCAACCCGCAGGCTCTAGTCACCATCGTCTTCGCCGAAGGCCTCACACCTCGCACATGCCTTCTGCCTTACGCAACCGTAACACAACACACCTTAGGCGGAATCCATAAAGCTTCGGCACACGCCCCATGACACCACGAGGCTAGCCCCACGGCACACCACCTCACACGAGGCTATCTTGGAGCAGGCCATCCAACCAGAGGTTATCCGCCACGACTGACTGGTCGACACACAGAACATGCCTTTTGTGCCCGATAACCTGATCGGCGCCAGCAACAAAGCATCGGCTGTCTCCTGCCAAATATTCGAGGCGGGAGCCGGCAGTAGCCGTCCCGAATGGACTCCTTTGTTCAAGCAGCAAGTACGCTTCGAACCGTCCACGTTCAGCGAGGTGATGCTGAATCTGATCCGCAACCCAAACATCAACTCGTCCTGGCTCTTTCGCGCCGACATTCTGCTGGACCAAGATGCCGGCTCAGAAGTCTCTGAGCTCTCTTTCGACGACCAGCCACTGGTCCCGGCCTTCTCGGGTCTCGAGGAAACGCGCCGTTTAGTTCGCCGCATGATCCCTCGCAATGAGCTGCGAGATAAGCCCCTCGACCAGACATGTGTCTTCTACTTGGGTGCCACACCACAAGGCCTGCAACAATCTCTGATCGTGTACCTTCCACATTCCAAGTCAGAGTCCGATATTCCCTTTTATCACCCAGCCGTCAGGGGCATTGCCTTCATGCACGAATGGGACCCAGAACAGTCTATGGGCAGTATTTCTATCCACTACTGTTTCTTTGAGGGGGCCGAGAGACATGGCAAACTCGAGAGAACGGCACTCAACCTGCTGAGGGTCCTGTACAAGCATGGTGAGGGTCAGTTGAACGGCTACAAAAAGCGTGTGCATCACGATGTGTTAGTTCCACAAGCAGCCCTTCAGAACAGATATGCCATGCTAAAAAATAAGTACGCTCGGTCTCTCGTCGAGGGCTGGGAAGAGGTCACCGACCCTGGGAAGCATGTATTTGAGGATATCTGCATCGCAGCCTTCCTCATCGAACTATGGGAAGACATGTATCGAGACACCGAGTTCCCGGGCTGGGTAGACATTGGCTGCGGGAACGGTCTTCTCACTCACCTCCTTAACAGCGAAGGTTGGCCAGGATGGGGCTTTGACGCACGATCAAGGAAGTCGTGGCGCAAGTACAGCACACAAGTCCGCGTTCGAACTTCGTCTGACGGCTTCGTAGAGCGACAGTCATTGGAGACTCGCGTGCTCCTGCCGTCTGTCATCAGTGGCACGCAGCCAGGCGGAGAACGGCCTCGTGACACACTGATCCATGACGGCCTTTTTCCTCCCAAGACCTTTATTATCTCGAACCACGCGGATGAGCTTACGCCGTGGACACCCATCTTGGCTAGGATCTCGGACTGCCCCTTCATCATGATCCCATGCTGCAGTCACAACCTCACGGGTGCCAGGTTCCGCCCCCCACCACCAAAGGATAAGGCAGAGTCACCATCGGCATACAACTCTCTCTGCGCCTGGGTTGTTGAGATCGCAAAGGATTGTGGCTGGGAGGTTGAGAAGGAGATGCTGCGGATTCCAAGCACTAGGAACGCGGCATTCGTAGGTCGACGGTTGACCAACGACGCTGACCCCGACGTGCAGGCACTTTTGCAGAAGTACGGAGGGACTCATGGCTACTTTGATAACGTGATCAAGCTGATCAATGCATCAAGCCGTGGTCACTAGACGGCTCTGGATAGAAGAGCAAGCTTACCGTTTCCGGGGGCTTCCTCCCTTGCCAAATCCGCCCATCGTTGCCCCAGATGCGAGTTTGACTACACCAACCCAAATCACTTCATCTAGTAGAATACGTCTCGGACCCATACTCACTCACCAGCTCCCACAACACCTGCTTCCACGACACCTACTTTTATAATACATATCTCAAATTATGTATGAGCAAAGTAGGTATACTTATATGGTGAGGGAGGTCTGACAAATTCTTGTTTTTCAGCTCTCGCGTAGTAGGAGACGAGCAGGATTCGGACGGCGTCGAGCAAGTGGGAAGAAGGGCTCCGGGCAGAAGGGGGAGAGAGCCGAGACAATTGATCGTTCCGCCCTCGGGGAGATGGATGCCAACTAACAGATTAGACACGAACAGAGGGGCGAGACTTGAGGGGTACCATTGCTGTTGTCACAGAGAGATCTTGTCTCTTCCGATGGGGATTCTGCTGCGAGGATCTTTACCTATTTGCTGCGTGTCATAGCCTTCCTCCTTTTGAAAAGAAAAAAAAAACACCGAGATCAGTCAGGTGGAATTCACCGACTAGTTACTGCCAGAGGAATGACTTCATTTTCGTTATAAAACCATGACCTCTCACCAGCAGGGACGGCAGGGCGGCCAAGAGATGGGATACCATGCAATACTTCGAGCACGAACAGAACATTGCAGCGGACATCCATATATACCTGCCAGAACAAAGCAAGTTCCATAACAAACTCCAGGAAGCCGACCAGGACAGACCACCGGTTCCGCCCTCCTTCACTGTGATGTCCGTCAGACGGGTTTCGGAGATTGAGGATGAGAGCCAGAACAATAATGTTATTGAAATAACAGGCGACGACTCGAGGGCTGGGAACGAAGGTGACAAGGAGGATCCTCTAAGGCGGGACTTGACAGGTCGAGACGCTGAGCCAGTTCATGACTCACTTGGCATAACGAAGACGTGAGTGAAAGGCCGTCGTCGTACACTCGTATTGCAGACAAATACCGTCAAAGTCTACATTGACAGGATCGAGGGGTTCCCTCCTCTCCCTCTTTCTTTCTTTTCTTTGCGGGGGCATGATTCGCCATAGATTGTGATGGGATTTGGGACCAAGGCGTAAGAGATTCTCCAAGGTGTCGTACGGTTTGTGCGAGTTTGTCTTCTTGTTGTTTCTGCCCAGCCAATGCCAATGGGTGCCACCCGCTGAACCTTGTGGGTGGGGTTCAGTCAAAACCCTTCCCCAAGCGGGCAGCTTACAGTACGGACTTACAGGCCCCTCAAAGTATGTAGGGCATGCATACTTACCTATTGTTCCTGAGACACGATTCCCTGAGTATTGGCTCCCCGATTCAATATATTTCACCCGATCATTGTTTGCTCTTCTTAATTTCTTATGAACAGAGGAGCCGGGACCTCCGGTGTGCCCACCGCTGCTCTTCCGGGGACGTCTTCTCCGCGGAAACTGCCGCCAGTAAGATTCCCCCGCATTACTAATGCAGGAGTTCCCGGGGCCCGTCGTCAAGTCCCGAGGCAAAGGAGGGGAGCGGGGCCGAGAGGGGCGGCCCAGGCCCGCGGGAGAGACCAGCCGCGACGTTGACGAGTAGACCGCGCTGAGAGCTCCAACCCCACCCAAGTGGCATGGTGAGCCCATCAGGTCGCCCGCCTCGCGAGAAACGACTTGGGGAAGCCGGAAACCTAATAAGGAGCAGTGGGCAGAGCGGCGGCTTGGGATGAGTGCGAGATAATTCCGTAAACCCGCTCAGGGTCCTCGTCCTCAACTTACAAAAGTAGGGCAGCGTCCCGCCCCGATACAACTGGCTCCGTCTCTAGGTTGTTCATCGTTTTCTAATATCTTCTAGTGAGGAACTGCTGAGGACCACAGTCGAACGATTGCACCAGAGCCAGCTTCACGACGGCGGATCACAGCGCACTAACTACATAACGACTGCTACTCAATACACCACGCGGCCAAAGGGACAAGACGACAACATCATGGGTCAGGACGTGCAGACTCCAGAGCTCCTGGACTTGACTGTTGACAACATCACGCCAAACACCATCAGGATCAACAACCAGTGCAAAAATGAACGGCTCAAGTATCTTATGGAGCGGCTCGTCAATCACCTGCACGACTTCTCCCGCGAGACGCGCCTCAGCACCGACGAGTGGATGACAGCGTTGCTGTTCCTGACCAAGACAGGGCAGATCTGCAGTGACGTCCGGCAAGTGAGTTGCGCTCTATCCTTCCGAACACTCCTGGACAACGCGCGAGCCCCGGTCTTGTCCACACGTACGGCCCCATCGAGACAGCAACTGCTGACCACTAACATCCGCCCGCTGCCAGGAATTCATCCTCCTCTCCGACATCCTCGGCCTCTCCCTCCTGGTCGACAGCATAAACCACCCGAAGCCGCCCCACGCCACCGAGGGCACCCTCCTGGGGCCCTTCCACACGCACGACGCGCCCACGCTGCCCAACGGCGCGCAGATGGCCAGCGACCCGGAGGGCGAGCCGATGCTCGCCGTCTGCACCGTCAAGGACACCCGGGGCAGGCCCGTGGCCGGCGTCAAGATCGACATCTGGGAGACGGACAGCAGCGGGCACTACGACGTGCAGCACTCGGACCGGGGCGAGCCGAGCGAGCGGTGCATCCTCATCAGCGACGAGCAGGGCCGCTTCTGGTTCAAGGGCATCAAGCCCGTCAGCTACCCCATCCCGCACGACGGGCCCGTCGGCAAGCTGCTGGTGCAGCTCGGGAGGCACTGCTACAGGCCTGCGCACGTGCACTTCATGTTTGAGAAGCCCGGCTGGGACCACTTCATCACGTACGTGTGCACCCACCACCCTTCTTATTGAGTCTCGCGGCTCGTTCCTTACCTTGCCTGTGACGTGGCTACTGACACGGTGACAAAATCAGGGCACTATACCTCCGCGGTGACCCGTACGAGACGTCCGACGCCGTGTTTGGCGTCAAGTCGAGCCTGGTGATCGATCTCGGCAAGGTGGACAAGAAGACCGCGGAGGAGTATGGTGTGCCGGAGGGTATCTGGTTGCTGAGGCAGGACTTCGTGATTATTTCCGAGGAGGAGAGCCTGGCGCTGAGGGACGAGCAGGCCACGAAGGCGCTCAAGGCCCAGGGCCTGAAGATGAAGCTTGTTGATCACTTGCCAGTTCCAGATGTAGACTGAAATGGGTGGTGTACACCAGAGTGTGGAGCTGCCAAAATTCTTTCGATCTGTCGCATCGCAAACAGTGACCGACCTCTGTTAAGCTGTTGCATGGTCCAATGGAGAGTGCCGTGGCCGCCAGCTTTGAAATCCTGACTCATGTCGATACGTACAGAGAGACACAGGACTGTTTTCCTAGTCGCATACCCATCAATTCTCGACCAGGTAATGGAAGCAGGGCCATCGATCCATACTGAGCGGCTGCCCCATGAAATCACGCTTGCGTATTGTGCGACTGTGCGACTGACTGCAAGCGGACTTGAATAATTTATCAATCAATGAGGCTGGAACAACCGGTGGTGATATCAATGCGAAACTGACATACGTGGATTACCCTGAAGTGCTACCCAGCCAGATCACTATATTCCCGTCACAAACTTGTTCGAGTTATCATGACAAGGCAATCAAAGCAGATTAAAGGAACCAGACCGGCCTCGTTTTTACGACCAGCAAAACTCCTCGTGATATGCAAATATGTGCGATGTGTGCTTTCCAGTACTGGGCCTGGATCTGAGGCCTTCTAGTTCCCAGACCTGCCCGCGCGTCTCAAGCGCAACAACAGGTGAAATATTTTGTGCAGGCCCACGAATGCCTGGACGCTCAACTGCTTGCGCCACTTGCCCCGGTGCCATAGGAGAAGGACGAAGCCCTGATAGCTTCGAACGCCACGCGTTGGGTGAACAACAATGGAAGACAAAGAAAAATGCGAAAAATATACATGAATGGTATCCGCCCGGAAATCGCTTCAGGCTTATGCATTAGCTCATTCGCTTATTCAGAGGCCAGGCCATTGTATCAGTTTTGAATGTGCAAACCTGCCGCTTCCGGGCTCCTGCCAAATGCTGCTCATATGTACCCCTACTGGGCACTCATTACGTCTCATCCTCTTCCCTGATAGGAGCGGGAGTGCTCCTACGCTCATCCCTCCTCTTTGGCCTCCGCTGTCGCGAACTAGAAATATTACTCGCAGAGTCGTCGGGTCGTAGTTCCCAGTCCGCATCGATGCCCCAGTCATCCGTCGACTCCGACGCGAGGCTCTCCTCGTCGGCCCAGTGAGGCCGGTCCATCCCAGGCACCGACCCGCCACTCTGGGGAAGGACCTGGATTCCGCCGTTTGCGTCCGAGGCCAGACCGTAGCCGCGACGCTGCTGCAAGCTCATAGAGAGGCCTGCCCCGCGCTGGCGGAGAGCCGTGCGGACAAGCTCAGCGCGCTGGTGCAGGGTCTCAAAGGCGTCTTCCAGGGCTTCCATGCCGACGTAGATTTCCCGCTCAAGTTCGGCAAGGACTGCAATCTCGGACTCTTCGTCGTTGGAGACGGCTTGCCTGTTTGGATACGCAGAGCTTGCGCCAGATACGAACGAGGCGGGCGTAGTGCCCCTGGAAAAGGGGGTGGTGTTCCTCGTACCAATGCCCAACGCCGGCGTGAATCGGGCAATGTTGTTAGGGCTCATTGTTGCCCCTCGAGGAGGAGGGCCGCGTTGTGGGAAGAAGCTTGGTGTCGCTCCGCGAGATGGGCCCGCAGTAGGCGTCACGGCATCGTCGTCGTCAGCATCTGCGCCTGACCAGAGGAAGCCATCGAAGCGCCCTGATATGAGGATCTCCCACTCTGGTGGGCTTATATCGCAAATCGTGCTGAGGAGATCATGCATCTGCGGATGCTTGACGAGATAGCACACCGTTTCGGCATCGCGTGGCGCCGTTGGCAGCCTATACAGCCGCTGCAAAGCCAGGCCGGACTTGATCACGAGGTCTGCACGGGGCTTGCGCATGGGCGTCGGGGCGCGCAGGGCAGGTTGCAGCTCTCGTGCCCCCGTGAGGAGGGCGTTGAAATATGGCCGGTCCTCTTGGTCCAGCGCAGTGAGAATCGCGAACGTGAGAGTCTCGTCGTCAACATCCTGAGGAGGAGGTGCTGGTGCCTCCGCGCAGTTTGTAAGCCATCGGTCAACGGCTGCCTTGACTTTCTTGGATTGGCGGAGGTAATGCTCTCTGAACTCCTCAGCGATGTCGGGGTCAATTTTGACTGGCGAGGATGGTCGCGGGGGCTCGCTCGGGGCACCCTCGGGCGCCTTGACCCCCAGGGTCGCGATGTCAAATGGCGGCCATGATGGTATTTCCACACGGCCACTGACCCTCTCCAAGACCTCACCCCAACCTAGACCGCGATGCTTCTCTCCGTCTTTCTCACACATTATGCAGCTGCATCCTTCTTCTGGAAGGTCCCTGTTGAAGACATCCTCTAAGCGGTCAAGAAGTCTCCTTGCCACCGTGCGATGGCCCGTAGCCACAGCTATGGAGCCACGGTTGGTCAAAACTTCCTGATACTGATCCAGCAGGTTGAAGAACGGGGCAAAGAGTGTTTCTGCTCCACGAAGCGGAGGATTGGAGGGCCGCGATCCATTCTGTCTTGGCAAAACGGCCAGGAAATTCTTGGGCACAACGTTCGGGAGGCCGCCGTTCTGCATGAGATAGTCGACTTTGGGAGCCTCCTGGATATTCAGAGGAGGCGGCGGAGGTGGTGGGGGCGGATGCGCGTGCTGTACGTTGCTCAAGTCCGTGAAGTCCGTGGCGGGTGTGGGGACTTGTTGGGGACGATCAAAGCGCATGTGATACGGTATGGTGTGCTTGTCATCATGGAACATTGGGGGTGGAGGAAACTGAGGCGTGGTGTTTGTTGGGGTCTTTGGGGAGGACGACTCCTGGGCGGACTCCGGAGAGTCGTCAGTGACATCGATCGGATCGGGCCCGGGCGGCCTGAGCGTATTGCCAGAGACTGATCTCTTAGTCGCAACCGACGTAGCTCCAGAGCGCGGGCCGCGCTCGCTGTCGGCCGGATTCTCCGTCTCGGCATAAGCATTTTTGGCCCCGGACGACTGGACGTAGGTGGCCTGACTGGATGACTTGGACTTCCTGGAGACCTTGGATGTCTCGTCTGTCCTGGAGGTTGACCTAGATGCGTGAGACGTCCTTGAGCGCGGCCTGTCGTCTGCCGTGTCCTTCAGCCTGACCGAGGCTGTCGACCTCTTCTTTTCCTCTGAGAGGTTGGTGTCTGGTGGGCTCGGAGGGCGGCTCGTCTTGCGTGACAACTTCCTCTTAGAACCGAAGTCAGCCGACTTTGACCGCTTTATATCGTCGCTGCCGGCGCCAAGGTCCGTGGCCTCGGGCGTCAGGGGATCCGTGCCGGTGCTGGTGCCGGTCGCGGTTGCGTGACCGGCGGTGGAGCTGGTGGAGACGTCATCTTTGCTGGCCACAGACTCCTTGCTGTGAGCCTTGCTAAAGGTGGGATATGGAATGTGAACCCTGTCCCTGCTCCGGTTCAGTTCGGGCACGAGGTCAGTCATTGAGGAGTTCTCGTCGAGAGGCTCCTCGAGGCGGCTCTTGGAGGAGGAAGCGTCTCTGAGCTTGTGCCTTCGAGCGGAGCCGGACTGAGACACGTAGGAGCCTGTGGCTATCACAGGGTTGGAGGATCTGTGGGACTTGTGGTGGCGCCTAGATTCCCTATCACGGTCTTTGTCTCTGGTTCTCTCCCTGTCGCCTTTGGTTCTCGAGGATCGCTTTTCCCGGGGCACGTCGTCGGCGTCGACGTCGCGATCTCTAGAAGACATGGTCTCGATTTCCCATCGGTGGTGGATGGCGGAGGTGCAGTCGCGGCAGCGAGCTGGCGGCGGCGAGGCCTGGGGCCCCGGGCGGGCTACGATGATAGGCTCGTTCTTTTTGGCGGACTGCGAGACAGAAAGTTTCGTGGTAGCAATCGCGGAGGGGGGACAGGAGGGCCGTAAACCTTGCCGCGGAGCGTACCAGGTCTCGTGCTCCGGGCTGGGCTGACGGCGTCGACGTCGACTCCCTGCTCCTGCTGCTGGTGCTGCTGCTGCTGCTGACGCCGCCGCTCGTCGCGGTCGGGAGTGTCAAGCTGGGGGAACTCGTGTCGGAGTAAGGTGTGGCAGCGTGCGGCGAGGTGATGTAAGGGGGGGGTTTAGACGCCGGCGACAAGAGGAGGTCAATATGGGCTTGGATCCAGGGCTACGGCGTCGTGCCTGTTGGTGGCAGGGAATGCAGGGCAGGAGGAGACGACGAGGTGGAACGGCAGCCAGTCGGGTGGATGCTCGCAGTATGCTCGCAGTCCAGGGAGCTGCAGATGCGCTGGGCAGGGGTCGCGCTCAGGCGGGCATGGCGGGCCATGGCAAGCTCGTCACTGCATCGAGGGCCGATCGTCCAACAAAAACACACGCAGCGAGTCGAATTGTCGGTCAGACATGGCCGATTCCCACTCTGCATCCCTCGTCAGAGTCGTCACAGCCCCAGCCCCAGCCCGAGCCCCAGCCCGACAGTTGTCTGTCCACTCTCGACCCGACGCCTTGGATCGGCTCGTCTCTGCCGTCTTCTCCCCCCTTTTGCTGATGCCCTCAGCCGGACAGCAGCTGTGGTCGGGCCTCAGTCTGGTCGCAGCTTCTCTGGCCAAGCTAATTAGACTACGTAGGGCAGCCATTCCGGCCCTCCAGACACCGGCTACCTGCTGTAGATGATGCACAGCAAGTACACGGCAGGTCTTGGGTACCATTCCTGCACCTCGTCCGCAGTTGGGCACCAAGTTCCGGTTACGCAGCCTTCTCTAAGCGCCGTTGGACACGTTCGCCGCTCGGCACTGGCCAGCCAACCAGCACAAAATCATGCAGAGGACGCCTGCATCTTGGGCCCGGGACTCTCTTCGGCTATGCCCACGCTTCCGACCCGTCTTTAGTGCTAAATATATTTTCCAGAACAGCTCGCAGGGTCCCAAGACTTGCCATATGTACAAGTACAGGAGCGACAAGTCGCAAAAGTCTAGCTCCGTCGGGCCCGGACGAGTATCAATCAATCAGCCACTACGACATCGGGAATGCACCCAGGACAGGATCGCCGATAGAGAGACACCTCGAAGTGACCAGCCCGGGTCCGTCCACACGGAAAGTTTGGCCGCCTGCATGCTTCTAGACAAACCTCGCTGCATCTATACGAAGCGGGGAAATCTAGATCCTCAGGCAAAGCATCGCCCGGCCTTCACATGACGATGCAGCAGGGGTGGCTCTTCCCGTCCAAGAGATCCTCTCTGTTAATCTTAGTACGCAGGTCTGCGGCGGCGGCGGCGGCTAATTATGCTTGAACACATCGAAGTTTGTGTGTCAACACCTGCGTCCAGCCACTCAGTCCGGCCAACATTTCGCCCCGGGAAATTGTCATGCTCTGCCGGGCTGCGGCGCTTGGTATTGGCATCACAGCATACGCACAGCATCCGCGCCTGAAAGTTGAGCCTGACCTTGTCAGTCCACGAGCCTTGGACTCCACATGGGATCGGCCATTGAGCACATCACGATATCCTTCGCCTCCAGCAGATTCGCCTTGAATGGCTCACTTGTCCCGCGTACCTCGGAAAAGAGTTACAAGCAGAGTGAACCGCGTCGTGGAACGCATCGCCCCGAGGCAGGACAATTACCTTGAAAGCGACACCTCTTGCACTTGCTGGAGCGCTGCAAAGGCATCATTACCAAGGGACGCTCACAGTCTTGCGCCTGCAGCTGCGCGGAACGCCCATGAGACGAGTTCGCATATGCCGTAACCGTGGTGAACGGATGTTGAGGAACACGTGCAGCTCCATCCGGAGGCATGAAATCCAAGTGAACAGCAGCAGTGTAATTGCTTTTCCTCTATGTATCTTAAGCAACTCCGTCCGTCCCAATGCTGCCAGGCCAAATGCCGCTTTCCCAGGCCCAACAGCACCACCCGTCTATCCTCCCGGGTCCACCCGTTTTATCCTTTCTTCCAACGCCACGCCAACGACTAGAAACTTAGAAGCGGTCCAGCAGGCCCTGGCTCTCCAGCATCAGCACGATCTGGTGGACGATGGAGCGGACGGTCTGCCTGGAGGCGTCGACCACCAGGTCGGGCTTGGCGGGGGCCTCGTAGGGGTCGTCCACGCCGGTGAAGCCCTTGACCTCGCCGGCGCGGGCGCGGGCGTAGATGCCGCGCTTGTCCGTCTTCTCGCAGTGCTCGAGCGGGGTGGCCACGTGCACGAGGTAGAAGTCGCCGTACTTCTCGACCAGCTCGCGGGCGTGCGCGCGCGACTCCTCGAAGGGCGCGATGGGCGCCGCGATGACGGCGGCGCCCGACCGGGTCAGCTCCGAGGCCACGAAGGCGATGCGCCCGATGTTCTTGTTGCGGTCCTCCTTGGAGAAGCCCAGCTCCGATGACAGCTCCGAGCGCACCGTCTCGCCCAGGAGCATCGACACGGACCGCCCGCCCTGCTGGTTCAGCGTCACCTGCAGCGCCCGGGCGATCTGGTCCTTGCCCGAGTTCATGTAGCCCGTCAGGAAGATGGTGAAGCCCTGCTGGGCCCGCGGAGGGTGGGACTCGCGCAGGACCTTGACGACCTCGGGGTACGAGAACCACTCGGGGATCTCGCGACCGCTGCGGAGTCTCGAGCGCAGCTCGGTCCCGGAGATGTTCAGCGTCCTGATGTCCTTGGGGATGGTGTCGACAGGGGCGTACTCGTCGCTGTCGGGCAGGTAGGTCATCATCTGGAAAGGCACGACCTCGATGCCGAGCTCGTCGCGGTACTTCTCAACGGCGTACTGCGCGTCGTAAGGGCCATAGAAGTCGACGCCCTTGCTGTTCTTGCCGGGGCCGGCGTGGTCACGACCGACGATGAAGTGGGTCGCACCGTGGTTCTTGCGGATGATGGCGTGCCAGATGGCCTCGCGGGGACCACCCATGCGCATCGCCAGAGGTAGCAGGCCCAGGACGGCCATGCCGTTGGGGTATCTGGGGAGAAGGGCCTTGTACACACGCACGCGGGTGAAGTGGTCAATGTCACCAGGCTTGGTGAGTCCCACAACGGGGTGGATCAGGACATTTGCGTGGTGAGAGCGGGCGGCGCGCACGGTGAGCTCACGGTGAGCACGGTGCATGGGGTTGCGGGTCTGGAAGGCGACAACGCGAGTCCAGCCCAGCTTGTCGAAGTGTGACCGGATCTCCGCAGGGGTGTCTGGTGGCATGTCAACATACAAGATCGTCCTGGAGAATATCGCTGGATCACTCACATCTCAGGTCGACGAAGTCGTAGTGCTGCAACCGGCTGACAGCCTCGAGCTTGCCACCAACGTAGAACTCGCCAGCGGTGTTGAAGAGGTACTTGACGGCCGGGTGAGCCTGGTCATTGTCACCAAAAACCTCAGTAGCCTCTAGAACCCTGCAACATGTGATCGTCAGTAGTGTAATAATTTGGGCAATTCTTCGGCCCGAAAACCCAAGTATTCGGTGTTATGAGGCGGTACTTACTTGTCGGGCTTGTAGATGTCCTCAATGGTCAAGATGGCCAAGTTGCGGTCATCCCGGAAGTCCCGCAGCGTGATCTTCTTGCCGGGAGCAAGGCCAAGCTCATCGATCTCGGACTGGTTCACGTCCAGAGTGATGGGCATGGAAAAGAGAATGCCATTGGTCAGGCGGTTCTCCTTGACGACTCTGTTCGCGCATGTGGTTAGAATCTCATCTTACACGCAAGCCCCAAAGTGCAGAGAAGATCATGAGCTCATGGCGCCCACGAAGTAGCCTTCTTCCTGCCCTTCACAGGCATATTGGCGCATTTCTGGCTTGGACTCCAACTGAAGAAAACATACCCATAGTAGTCCTTCTCGTTCATGAAACCTGCGATTGCGTAACGAGTCAGCCGTCACGTCACCACAACGCCGCCCCATGCTCGGGAGGGTATCCGCAAATTGACCGGGGCTTGAAAGGGCATCTGGATCCCCGGCCGGCCGCGCAATGGCGGGTCGCAATGCATTGGAAATTCAATGGACGCCCCTCTCCCCCGCCGTAAGAGTGTTGCTCCAGTGGCAAGTTTTGGATTTGAAGTGAATAAGGATTTGGTTTCGACTAACCTTCAAGTGGAGAAAAGCCACCGTTGAGGATCAGCTCGAGATCGCAGAGCTGGCGCTCGGTCAGGACGAGCGCGGTGAGAGACTCGGCCTCGGCCGCGAGCTCATCGTGACGATGGGCATCGCGGGCGAGCAGGTCCTTGAGGACACCACCGTGGGGGGGGTTCGCCATTTCGACTGGATATGAGATCTCAAGATGGGAAATCTGAAATCTGCCGTCGCGGGACACGGGTCGCGGGTCCGGCTCGGTATGGCGTAATGCGGCTATCGGCCGGGAGTAAGTCAACCACAAAGCACGACAGCGAAAAAAAGCGGATGAGGGCGGTTGAGAACAGAGAAGAAGACGGAGAGGGGGGTGGGAAGACGGGAGGAAGCCAAGTTTAATAGTAAATCGAGAACGAGAAGGAGGTGAGTCCTGTTTCTGGTCCCCCTTCTCCGTAATCCCCAGGCAGTTTATGTAAGGCCGTGGGGCCACCCATCCGCGTGTGACTTACGACACCCAGTGGAGGAGAGGTGGTGAACTCGAGAGTGCCTTACCTGGGTGGTGTCACTGACGCTGGTCCCTGTGTTGGCCACGGGGTGCGGAAGATTTTGGACACCTGAGTCGAGACAACAGAAGCTGGTTGCCCTTTGACAATCAGCCAGTATGTGGTGTAAGTGCTCGTGGTTCTCAGGCCCGTGGACTATGGCTTCAATGTTGTACGGAAAAATACATGAACTAAATGCAATCCGGGACAGGATCGGAGCCCCTCGGGTTCTCTTTTGACCTGATTCCTTCTAGCATAGGCACATGGCGTCTCGAAATTTTGTTTTATAGCCCCAATTGCGTGATCGAGGTCAAGTACACCGGCACTCTGGCCGGGCACGCAGGTACTTCCGCGGGGGCCGCCAAGCGCGATAGGCTATCCGGAGTCAGCCCCGCTTAGTACGGCGGCCAAGATGTGAGCCTTCCCACGAACGAAGCTCGGGCGATAGCTCGTCGTCTTCTGCTCGGAGCCATATTCGCAGTTGCTCACGCTTCGGCCCTCAGGGCAATCTGGCCACATCTTGACCGTCCACAGTGCCGAATCCAGGGCGGAGGACAATGAACCACGCGGCCTCCTGAAGAGCATAATTCGGCTACGTCTGATCGTTATTGCGGCCCCTGCCGCCCCTCTGGCCTCTGCGGAACCCCAACAGAGGCCATCACGTCAACCAACATGGAATCGATACCCCCGCTGTCTGATCCCGACAGACTCGAGGAGTGCGTGCCGACGGACCTCCCTACTCTACCCTAGACGGCTGCAGCAGGTCGGTGGGGCTGATCGGCCGGAAGATCAAGCTCACCCCGTGCTCATCTGTCTCTATCCACGGCTAGGACGCTGCGTGGAGTATTGCTTTGAGGGCTAAAACTTGGACATGGAAAACAAAAGCACCCAAAACGAGATGTAAAAGGGGCTGCCGCGGTCGGCATCGACTGTCCGATCCCCGTGTCCGTAACACACAGCACAAGATTGCTTTTTCCAGTGACCGGCCAGCTAAGTACCTGTTTGGGCATCCCTCATTAGCCAGCATGACTGCGGCTTCCATCACACCCGTGAGTGCCAGACGGAGTTATCGTGTTGCCAAGCCTAGGCGAGGAAGTAGACAGCGGACAGACGGTGGGGAGGAGAGTACAAGGGCCAGACTGCATGCAATAACCCAAAGCCCAAGCCAGGTCTCAGTCCTCCCTATTCGCTGACGGCCAGACAGCCCTATCAGAAGGGCTGACATGTCGCCACTGCCCGCTGGTCGAGCAACACCAGTATGACCAGCCGGAAGCGGGCCCCGTCGACCGAGAGCAGATCCGGCAGTCGGACGGGTGCGTGCAATGCTTTCGGATAGCCCCGACGGGCACGATCCCGGGCCCGAGGACCCGCAGCTCCGCGAATGGACCTGCCGGCTCGGGAGAGAGCTAGCCCACCCAGGCTTTGTGTCGTCGGATTGGGTGTTCCAGCGCAGCCTATCTCAATGAACTCGGTCAGTCTCAGTTGTGCGTTGTGGGGGGCCCATTACCTCACTGGCCATAAGTCCTTCTTTGCTTCTTTAAATCATTGCCGACCCGGTAAGCACGCCTTTCAGCACGACGGGGGAGACCCTGTCTTATTAACAGGCGTCCCTCCGCTGGCTGGCTTAACCGGTCTAGCAAGAAGTGCTTACCTCAAGTCCAAAATGCAGCCGACTCCTTCTATCATGCTTTTATTCCCTATAATAATATTAAAAAGTGTTTTATTTTTTTTCTAAAAAAAAGATAAAAAAAATACGCTAATAAATTAACAAATAAATAAGTATTAAAATGTGTAAGTGGGGTAGTCGGAATGTGGGTTAGCTACGTTAATTTGCGCGGTGCTAGGAGAAAGAAATAAGGAAATAGATAATAGCGATTCAGCTTCCGACTTAAGATGACTTATGGTTCTTTCCCCGTCCCGTTTGGTAATAACGTAAAGAAATGAGCCAGGCTTTGAAATTTTCCCAGATTTGCGTTTTAATATGCTTAACTGTAAACTTGCTGCTGCTACCTTGTTTCGTGCCCCCGCGACCCGACTGACTATGTCTGATCTTTTGGCGTTTGTTTGGACGTCCTGGGGTTCTGTTTTCGCTTTGGCTAGTCGGTGTGTTTATTGACTAATGTGGTATTCCGATTTCTTGCCCTTATGTTGCCTTTGTGCAAGGGTGTACTATGACTGCATGTGGAGCTTGGATGACTCGGGCTTATCTGGTTCCATAATATTCTGCATACCTCTTTATGAGTTCCGTTGTGTCTGTGGATTTTGGCATTGTGAATGAAAATAGAAGGTTGACAGTCATTTTTCCATTTTCCCGGAAGCCTTCCCGAGGACGCGTTCATGAAGGTAGCCATGTGGCACCACCTGGGCGCCAGTCGGATCCGGGATGGAAGCGGTTGTTGAGTACATGCAGATACTTCAAGGCCCCTGCCGTACGCCACATGCCCAGTCGGGGCACTCCTGTAACCCCGTATATAGTAGGGGACCTTCTCCTGTTCTGGTATAGATGGTATGAAGCTTGCAGGAGTGCCCATTGCTTCTCCTCACCGGTGAGCTCTCGTCATGGATGTTCTTATGTGGCTGGGGATTGTGGGCTTCAGTTCAACGTCGACGCGTCTTGTGCGCGGGTCAAACGTTCCCGACCTATGGATGGTCACGACGGTCGAGTGACCAATTGGTGATACCGGCAGGGTGGAGTTCAATCCATCTAGCCTTGTGCTGCATGCTTCCGCCTCCCTTCGGAAATCGCAGAGACCTGGATCGTCTGCAGGTTGGTTGGCGCAGCGTCGTTAATTCCGGAGTATCAGTTTCACAAATCGGTGCTTTTGTACTACAGGTCGCAATTATGACTTTTGGGCTTAATTAAAAAAAGCAAGTAACGATTTTTAATAGTAATATTATTAAATTATTAATAATTTATATAAAGTTACAACTTTTTGTTTTTTTTTAATATAAACAAATTAAATATTTTGTAAATAGTGTTAATAATTTAATAAATCCTTTTATTAAGTTTTTATTGAAATATTTTTTAAATATTTTAAATTATATTTTATTAAGTTTATAAATCTTTAAAAACTTTAGTATTGTTTTTTTTAAAGGGTATCTTATAATTCTATTTATTATATTTAAGTAGTTCGGTTTTAAGTATAGCTAAAAACAGCTTAGTATACTTGTAGTATTTCTAGGGAATATATTTTTAAAGATCTGTTTTTGCTTTTTTGGCTTTTTACAAATAAGCTATAAATTTTAAAAGAATTAGTTTAATTTTTTTATAATTTTAATTTTTTAAGCTTTTATAGCTTATTATAAAGTTCTTGCTAATAAAGTAATTGTAATTTTTACTATTATCTTTTATTATATTTATTAAATTTTTTATATTTTTTAAAGTTTGTTTTAAATTTTTTTAAATTTATTTTTAAATAACTAATATAATCTGTTATTAGTAATTTTGTAATCGCAATTATTATTACTGTTTGTTTAACTTATATAATAGTTATTGCTAAACTGATATAATAACTAAATCCTTTTCTTTTTTTTAAAAAAAAAGTAGTTGCTTAGCTTATTTAAGCGTATATTTATATGCTATTTTTAAAAACTAAGCTTTGCTTATTTTTATAATATATAATTATTTATTTTATTAAATAAATAACGTTTGCTTAATAAATTTAGCTAATAATTTAATTTATTTAAAAGTTATTT